>CAMOHE010042656.1:64099-83593 GCA_946598075.1 Artocarpus hirsutus | reverse complement strand
CTTCTCTAGCGTAAAAAGTTACCCATCTAATTTTTCAAGTAATTATGGGTAGTTTTCACCGCCTTTAGAAATACTGTTATATATCTAACATGGCATCAAAGACCAAAGTCTCAACATCTCCAAAGAATAAGCTTCTGAGACAAGCCACCAGAAATTTCTTAAGAAGTTCCATTAGACTACTTTAGGGCTAGATGAAGATCACTTCCCAAGTCCATAAGTTCATTCAATAAACTAACCAGCAATAAAATTCTTACAATATACCAAACACATATGTGCAGACTGCAGAGACACAATTTGGACATGGATATGGATTAAAACCATCCAAGCATTACAACACTTACTTTCTGCCGAGTCCAGCCAAGTTGCGAATTCCTTGAGTGAATCCTGATTAACTGAAATAGACAAAGCAACAAAATACTCATCAGTTTATATAGAGCAAATAACACGTGCAATACACTCAATGAAATGTAACAATGCATAAATCTATGAAATTCCGGAATAAGCGGGTCAAACGGATGCGAAAAGTAAGAAAGCGATGAAAAGTCTGTAAATTACAGTTTTTCCATGACCAATTACAACCCAATTGCATTTAGTGATCTACATTATTTGACTCTCTCACCTTTTCACAGCAAGCAATAAAGAACATGGCTTGTCCAATAAGGATTTCTTCATTAAGTCATTTTATACATAAAACTTAAAAATCAACCCTATAATACTACTAGTCCCTAGTCCATCAAAGAAAAAGCGAAACCGCCAAAAATTTCCAATACAAACACGAAATGCTCAAAAACCAAGTTGCAAAACAAACCAATTTCATTCCTCAAAACCTGCATTGGCCATCTTTTAGCATTAATTAAACTCTTATCCAAAAGCAAACCCAATTTCTGTTGAAAAACACAAACCTGAGCAAATGCAAGGACTGAAATAACTCCATCAACAAGAGCGAGACCGACATTAACGCCCACCAGGACCCTTGGGAAGCAAAACCCATCTCGCAATTCAACCATTTTAGTTTACTCTTCTCTCTCCCACTATCTTTCTCTCTCTTGAAAACCCCACTCGTTATTTTTATCTCGCGTTTTCAATAATGGGAAAAAGGTCGTAATCTGGGTCCGAAACAAGAAAGCGTACGGACTGTGAAGAAGAAGAAGACCTCGTTGACCGAATCTTTCATGGCATAGGAAGAAGATCCGTGTCGGCCGATTTTGATTCCATTAATCTTCTTCGTTCGAAAATCGCAGACACACAGAGAAGAAATGGTAAAGAGATTTTGCTGCAGATTTTCTCTTCTTTTTTTTTGGGTGGTACTGTCGGTAAATAATTTGAAAGAGTGAGGACAAAGTCGTAGTTTCTGAAAGAGATTGTGGAAGAAAAGATACGGTGATTTTGTGTGATCCTCGCACGCGCTTGTGATTTATAAGATGATCCCTAACATCGCTTTTTGCACGCGACAGATTTGACTTACGGAATCAACCTTCAAATTCTCACATTTATTTACCCTGAAAAAATTAAAAATTCTAACATTCATTTCCAAGAAACTTTAATGAAATAGTGCACTAATTGGAGGGAAAAAAGGTAGATTGCCTTCTTGCCCTAAAACACAAACAAAAAAAAAAAAATGAGTTGATTTGTTTCTTCAATGATATGACATCATTTATATGAGAGGATTATTTTTTATGGAAAGAATATTTATGGCATCTACAAAAATTAATGTATACTTTTGTTTCTTTTCCTGATACATTTGCAAATTCCCTTTCAAAAAAATAAATAATGGATTTTAATATTTTCAGTCTGGTTAATATTTATTTGATTTCTAGGTATAAGTTATTTTTAAAATATTGGTAATGTTTTTAAAATAGATGAAAATAGTTTGTTTTAAAAATAAAACTTTTTTAGAATTGTACTAAAAATATTTTTAAAATTTTGTCTCAAAATACGTGTGAAAACATTTTCAAAACTCCCAAAACAATTCCAAACAGGGCTATTGTTTTTAGAGTTCTGGTTCTGAAGAATAATAAAATTTTAAAAATATATTAATTCTAATTCTTTTATTAGTTAGAAAGTCTTTATATTTTATTTTAATTTTTTGAAATTAACGCTCGACCAACTCCATAATTAATTTTTCTAGCTCTAAGGAAGGATAGAAAGTAAAAAGCGGCAAATGGGATAGACTTTGTTAAGATTGTTAAACAATCTGCAACGAGTTCGGATGTTTGATAAATTCTAATTTTACCTAAAATATTCTAAAATTTATTGTGTAGTGTCATAATTTGAGAAGCAAGATTCTATTGTAATTATTGAAATTCATTAAAATGTCCTTATAAATAAACTATAATTTTTTAGTTAACATATTCTACAAATTATTGTCCAGCATCACAATTTGTGAAGCAAGATTCTACAATAATTATTTTAAATTTACTAAATGTACTTTACAAATAAACTATAAATCTACGTCTTTCCATTTTGATTGTTTATATAACAAAGAAATAAATGTAGGTTTTCCAAATATAGGATAAAAATTACAAATTTTACTAGATGATTTGTATACCTATTAGATTTTTTTTAAAAAATATATATTTCAAAAATGATATTGCTATTCTCTGTATACATCTAAGATACTTTTTTTTTTAACTTCCAAACTTTAGTATATAAAATTTATTTGAATTTTGATCCATAACATATAACAACTTAAACTATGTTGATAAATTTAGTATAAAATTTTAGGCAAGCTCTTATATACAGCATCTGGCCTTCCGACCTACCTATGAAGTAGCTTTTTGACATAGGGGAAATAGAAACACAAAGACAAGTGTTGTGCAAGGGGGATTTGCATCAAAAAGGCATCATGGTTGAATTGCACTTGTGAGGTGGAGGAAACTTGTCAGGAGGTAGAGCAGGTCATCTTAGAGAAGTCACAATTATAATATTAGTTTGAAGATCTTTGTAGTAATTTTAGAGGCTATGCCTTAACGAGTAAAAATGTAATATGTTTTTTGAGACATTTTTATCAATAAAGAATTTATTTATTATTTATATACCAAATATTGTCCTTTTTACATTCATATTTGTTGAATGTATGATAAGCAAACAAAAGTCTGATACTATCGGTATAAACCTTTAAGAATTGGGCATATGATGGACAGATTATGCGGAGGACATGATTCTTAAAGTGACAGTCTAAATCATAAGATCCACAATTAAGGAAATAAAGTTGGGCGCTTTATTTATGCAAAGATTGTTATGTTGTTTATATCCTTAAAGGGAAATGGTTTGTCTTGGCCATCAGAGGAGGACTCCGCGAATAGAGGCATTGGTGCATTGTCATGGGTGACGATGCATTGGATCAGGACATAAAGTGAATTAATTTGAATTAATAATTTTGTCTTGGCAAATCGATTCACTTTAGACAATCATGTGTATTGAATCTTAATCTTGAGGTAAATAGTGGGCCCATTATCTTGACTTATATCTTTTGATATACCAAAGGGTAACATCTACATTTTATATTGGTACGCATGCCTGTACGTTGGAGGCATAACTCTTGATAGCGTAGACCTGTTATCCATAGATATGGAATCTATAGCTCCTTTTCAGGAGTAGTTGATATCCTCTTTTATGCGTCATCCTGTAATTGAAAAGCTAGAGCGCTCAACCATTTGGATACATAGGTGTAACCGAATGGTATACTGTCTCTGGATGGTAAGTTTTTCAATGGTGAGATAATGAAACATAAGAGAAAAATAATCGGGAAAGTAAAACAAAATTTATCCTAACGATGATTATGGATAATCCTATGGGATACGATATATTATGATATATCATGGAGACTTAGCTATACAGACTTTATAATTCTATATAGTTCGAGAGTGCAGCTTTAAGCTTTTAGCAGAGTAGCGTTAAAGTTGATAATTATGAAATATATATCTGGGATATTGGGTTTCATAATTATCAGGAGCTTAGACTATATAGGTCTATCAACTCCCCTCTACTAGCTCATAAAAAATCCTATAACGATATAGCGTGTTTTTCCAATAATTGGTGACTTCTGTCAAATTATCAGATTGGCTAAAAATTTGATAGG
Source organism: Artocarpus hirsutus (assembly GCA_946598075.1). Classification (NCBI taxonomy): domain Eukaryota; kingdom Viridiplantae; phylum Streptophyta; class Magnoliopsida; order Rosales; family Moraceae; genus Artocarpus; species Artocarpus hirsutus. The sequence continues at coordinate 79,512 of CAMOHE010042656.1, read as the reverse complement.
ATTAGATAATTCCTGTTTATTTATCGGTTGAATTAATTTTGTGAAAATTAATTCAATATAAACTTGTTGAATTATAGGAATCAGATAATTCATGTCTGTTTATCAGTTAGATTAATTTTGAATAAATTAATTCAAGATAAAGTTGTTAAATTATCACAAATATTTATCTTCCTAGAGATTATTTAGATATGACTATTTTAATCAGATAACTTCTCTATTGGGTTATTTAAATTAAAACTGAGGCTCTATCCCAAGAATCTCTGATGGGAGATAAAAGATTCACATGGATCATTTATCATAAGTTCGACAAGTCAACCTTTAAGTTTGGCCTACCAATAGAGTAAGTTTGGCAGGCCAATCTATCAGTTCAGCTTGCCAATCGAGCGATAAATAGATTACATGTTTTCACATGGATTTTATCTAATATTGATTCTGATTTAAATTTTTGAGGTCTTATCTGATAAGGACTAGTCCGTCGGCCCAACCTCTATAAAAAGGGGAGTGAGACTCATTGTTATTTAGATCAATTGAGAGATTAAGAGTGAGACTCTACTGGTGAGACTCTAAAATTCCCTATGAGCTATTGTTCACACATCACGAACTATAGTTTTGTATTTTTCCAATTGGTTGGAAGGAGAGTTGTCTGGTGGAAAAGATATACGAGTGTGCCTACACATACACCGATTGTGGATAGAGAATAGCAAAGAAGACTAGTTGGTTACAGCTCTTTTGAAATGTTACTTCTTTTTATGGATTGTAGAGCTTTTCGGCAATCAAGGTTAGTAAGATTTGGTTAATTTATGCATATAACATGTCAAACTTACGTTTTGGAAAATACTCTAGTATAAATTTTTTTTAAAAATTCCGCTACGTACTATTTTTTTAACAATTGGTATCAAAGCCAAGTTTTTACATAAATTTGTAAGTTTGTGATCATGTTATATGTATAAATTATGTGATCTTGATCTCTCTTATGCTTGAATTTAATTTTTAGAGAGTTGGCACTCTAGGGTTTCTATATATTTATATGTTGTAATGGATTATATGGTGAATGTTTATTAATTAATTATGGTTGATTGAATTATTATTTAATTATTAATTAATTAATTAATTTATGTTGGTTATGGTTCCTTAGAGGTTAGATTGTGTATCTAGGTTTTTCATGTAATTAGATAGCGGATTATCAGCTCTGTTTATGAATTATTCTTTAATTTTAAATTTGTAAGAATTTTATAATTAAATAATGATTCGAAGAAGACGGATTTAGAAGATGGATCATAGCATTCCATAGGTATTTCCTAAGTCTTTAAAATTGTATGTTTTTGAATTGTTGAAAATAAAATTGAAAAACTGTGTAAAACTATATTTTCTAAAAAAACATGATTTTTGCTCAGTCGACATGCTAAACCCTCTAGTTCAGCAGGCCAATGGTCGCAGATCGGCATGCCGAATATAAGGTTCGGTAGGCCATCTACAGGGTAGAAATCTTATGACTCTAGTGGTAGGTCGAACCTTTTAGTTCGGTAGGTCGATCTATCATGACTGGCAAGCCGATCACATAGATCGGCATGCCAAAAAAGAGCTATAAATTTTTCAAAAAATGTGTGTTTTTCAGTGCAGTTTTGATTTTATTGTTGGGACAATTCTGAGAAATATTACATTTGGATATGATAAAAAAATATAGAGTTTCTGATCTATGCAGGATTGAAGACTTAAAGATGGACATTATATGAAGAATGATACAACTTGAAGATTCAAGGATGAAGAATTGATAATATGTTTCGATTATTCTCTTGTAATCTTTTTTTTCTATTCTCTATGGTGGAACCATAATATTACAACTATTTATTATTATTTTGCTTGTGGTTTTGCATGATTGTTTTGCTTGTTTGCATTATAATATGATTTGTCATGTATATTGATAGCATGTCATATAGAATAGTGAGTACCGCTCATTAAAAATTGTACATACATGTTTATAAAATAAAACATTGATTTCAAAAGATTAAGTGGGATAAGGTTTTTGAAGAGAGGACTTACGGCCTCCATCATTGTTCCATAGGTAACACATGGTGGTTTGACCCCTAAGAAAAGACTTCATTATGTACCGGGTTAGATTTTCGAGAGGATAATGTACTTTAGCATGATTTATGGTTGCACACCCCTAGGTGGTGATTATAAATCATAAATAAAATATTGAAATGATGGTTATACACTCATGTTAATTTTATTATTAACCTCCTTTAAAAGCTTTGTTAATAAAATTAATGCCCAAAGAAACGATTATTAATACATGCTGGATTATATGGGTCCTAGATGGCATATATTAATTAAGAGGGGATCCTTGTTCCTGATTGAATTTGGCAAGACTCTCCTAAGAGCTTGTTGAATTCTGAGTTAGAAATTATCGTCGTAAAGTTGTGATATTTTCAAGGTTTTGACACATAAACATATTTACATTTTTTACATGCTTGCGTTATCTTACCAAACTATTATGATACGTTTGCTTATGTTTGGTATATGATTCTTTATTGTAGATTAAAAATGTCTAAAAACTCTTTATCTTTGATACTTGATAAAAACTAATTAACTGGTGAGAATTTTAATGATTGGAAACAGAACCTAAATATTGTCTTATCCTTTAAGAAATTGACATTTGTGTTAACCACACTGTGTCCTCCCAAGCCTACTGGGGAATCCACTAATGAGCAAATCCAAGCATATCATCACTGGATAGATGCTAATAATCAGGTCCGCTATTATGTTTTGGCCAACACAAATAACATGCTACAGGTTCAATATGAAGATTATGAGATTGCTAAGTAGATCTTGGATAATTTTGAAGACATGTTTGGAGGCCAAGTCTTGACAAAATGGCAAAGGGCACTTCAGAAACTTCTAAATTGCAAGCAAAGACTAGGGACATCTGTGAATGAGCATATGATGTTGGTCATGGGCTACCTTATCGAGGCTCAAGCCCTTGGAGCCGATATCGATGCTGAGTCACAGATGACTATGGTTTTTCAGACTCTATCAAAGGAGTTCATCCCGTTTAGAGTTTATTTGAGCAATAGATAGGATGTGACTTCAACGGAGTTGATAAAGCAGTTATAGGAGTTCAAAAATCTAATTAGGAAAACACCTACTAGTGGAGAGGTTAACTTAGCAAGTGCATCTAGTTCGAATCCTAATCCAAGAAATGGAAGGAAGCAAAAGGCTGAGAACGGAAAGGTTGGGCACATAAAGAAAAATTGCAAAAACTTCCTTTCTAAAAAAGGTAGGTGTAATCTTCTGGAAACTTATTTAGTTGAAGAATCAGGTGACACATGGGTCATAGATTCTGAAGCAACTAATCATGTTTGCATTTCTCTAGAGGGATTTTGGGAAATAAGAAGTTTACTTCATGAAAACTTCATGTTTTGGATTGGCGATAGATCCTTGGTGTTGGCTGACGCAGTAAGAGATGTCCATCTTTATTTTGACAATTATAGGAGTTTAGTTTTACGAGATTGTTTTAATGTTCCTAAACTTAAAAGAAATTTGATATCTGTAGTTTGTTTATTTAAAGATTCCTATGTGGTTTCTTTTAATAACAAAGTGGTGATTCGTAAAAATAAACTTTTATCTATGATGGATGGATACAAAACAACCTATATTTTATTAAACCTAAGATAGACTCACTACTGAACACTGAGGTTAATGATAATAACTCTAAAAGACTTAAGACTTCTCATTCTAATGAGACTTATCATTAGCATTTGCGATTAGGTCATATTAGCCTGAATAAGATTCAAAGGTTGGTGAGGAATGGACCTTTAAGTCACGTATAGATGGAATCTATACCACAATGTGAATCCTGTTTAGAGGGCAAAATGACCAAAAGACCATTTGGGTCTAAGGGCAATAAGGCTGAAGGAGTTCTAGAACTTGTGCATAGTGATATTTACAGACCTATGAACATCAGGGCACAAGAAGGGTACGAGTATTTCATCACTTTTATTGATGATTACTCAAGGCATGGGTATGTGTACCTGATGCACCACAAAAGCAAAACTTATGACAAGTTCAGGGAGTTTCAGGCTAAAGTGGAAAAGCAATTGGGTAGGCCCATAAAGGCACTTCGATTCGAACGAGGTGGTGAATACCTTTCTGATGAGTTATTGGGACACTTATTAGAAAATAGGATTTTATCCCATTTAACTATGCCGGGCACTCCACAGTAGAATGGCATGGCTGAGAGAAGAAATATGACTTTGTTGGATGTGGTCAGGTCCATGATGAGTTATTCATCATTGCCTTTGTCCTTTTGGAGATATGCACTACAAACCACATGTTATCTTTTGAACAATGTACCTTCGAAATCAGTTACTAAAACTCCTCGCAAGTTGTGGATAGGGAAAAGGACTTCCTAAAACCATATTCGCATATGGGGATGTCTGGCTTATGTCCTGTTTAGGGATGCGATAAGTTGAAAGCACGTTCAGAAGTTTGTATGTTTATAGGATATCCAAGAGGGACAAAAAGGGGTTATTTCTATAACCCAAAGGAAAATAAAGTCGTGGTTTCAACTAATGCAACTTTCCTTTAGGAAAGTTACGTGGACGACTTTAAGCCTTGAAGCAAAGTGGTGCTTAAGGAGTTAATGAGTGATTTGATCATTCTGGAGGTTTCAATTGAAACCGTTCCAATCTGTGTAGAAAAACCAAATGAACCCGAACAACAACCTAAGGGGCTTTAGCGTAGTGGGAGGATCAGGAGTTAACCTGAGAGGTATATGTTCAATGGTAAGGCTTTCTTAGCTGAACCGGATGAATATGATAGGGATCCTTACACTTATGCAGAGGATATAGAGGATGTTGATTCGAAACTTCGAACAGAGGCCATGAACATAGAGATGAAGTTTATGGAGACTAATCGGGTCTAGAAACTTGTAGATCTCTCCGAAGGGGTAAAACCCATGGGGTGTAAGTGGATCTATAAGAGGAAAAGATAAGTAGATGGAAAGGTCGAAACCTTTAAGGCTAGACTGATAGCTAAGGGATACACGCAAAAGGAAGAAATCGGTTACGAGGAAACCTTTTGCCTGTAGCTATGCTTAAGTCCATTCGAATTCTATTGTCCATATTTAGTTTGTCAATCTCCATAAAACTTGACGTCGTAAGAGGTCATGATGAGCCTTAGATAAAGCAAGTCACTAGTGTTGTACAAGGGTAATAGTGCATGGTCGTTTTAGTAGAAGAGATCGAGTTAAACTTTGCTCGGTGACAGTAGACGTAGGCATATATTGCCGAACCACTATAAATAGCATTTGTACTGCTCTATTCTTAACTCTTTACTTCAATGCATTTATTTTCATTAAAATCTATTGCAAGTCTGAAAAAGTTTTTAAAACCCAATTCACCCTCTTGGGTGGTCATTCTTGAGCTAATAGTACTAACAGAGCATCATTTATTAAGATAGTATTAATTGTACTATTTAATTTTGTAACCCCACTCACACACCTGAAAAGAAAAATAAGCATTGTTACCAGAGTGGTATTTTAGTGGTATATTTTAATAATAAAAATATGTTGTCGTTATTGTTGTTTTTGTAGTTATTTTTTCACCTTTTATTTGACTAAGATTTTTACGTTATTAATTTCTCAAAAAAAATTATATATGTGTGTGTTTGTGTGTGTAAACTCTACGGTTTATTCTAGATATACACTCTAGTGTCAAGACCCTATTGTTACTGAGAAATGTTAATGAACTTTTTCATCAAAAAGAAAAATTAATATTCTAGAAAGACACTTTTAATTTCATCAGTTTGCACGAAAAAAAAAAGGTTAATGTTTTTTCTTAAAAAAATGTTAGTAATGTTGTAATGTACAACTCCAATTCTATATTCGGAATAATTTTGGGAAAAAAACAAAGATATTGTGCGTAATTCCATTAGGTGTTTCTTAAATTGCCGTCTTCCTAAAATGTTTTCGTCCCACTTCGTTAGAGAAGTACTTGGAAGGTAAACTCAAGACGTTGCATTTGATAATAGCACAGTATAAATAATTCGAATTTATATAATAATGATTTAATAAGTTATAGTCATCAAGACGAGCAATGATGCAATCTCTTACATAAATACACATGATCCAATAGTGCTAGTACAATTAAAGGCCTGTGTTTTGTTTGTTTGCTTATTTTTTGTTTTTTTTGGAAGTATAAGAGACTAGTAATTAGTCCCTTGAAAAAAATACATAAGTGAACAGTACTTTTTATAAAAGGACTTAATCAAGTAAAGAGTATTGGAGAGAGCAAAGGTGGTTTACATATCCAACAATTATATATATCCTTGCAACACAACCCCCTATTACCAAACCCACAGAAATATAATGGAGAATCCAAATGACAATTTCATAATCACCTTACATAAAGGTTTAATGTATTAATCATCAAATTAATACAAAAGAAAAACTTTTAATAATTATCAGATTTGACTTAAGTACTGAATGCAAGTTAAATTCACTATATCCCTCAAAGAATAAAAATTAATTCATTCCGAAAGTAATTAACAGGATAACACTTTAATTGCTGTCTTTCTAAAGGCACATAAGGTAAACTTAGACAGAGTATATATCAGAAATATAAACACACGTAGAAGAAACTGACTAGATTCGTATAATAAACGTAAATTTGACCCATATCAAAATTACAGACTCTGACAAATTTTGAAGAGACAAATAAACTTTTGCGAACACATATTTCCTTAAAAAAAAACATACTTTTGAGGAATTTTTTTTTTCCCTAAATGAAATGTTTTAATTGCTTGCAAAAGTTTATTTGTAACTAAAACAATTTTTCTATTTGATTTACAGTCTAAGTCACATTTAAAATATTTTTTTGATATTTTTTCTTTATAAATTTCTATTCAAATTTTCTATTCAAACATATAAACTTAAAATACTAGAAATGATAACGGTTGGAATTGAAAAAAAAAAAATAGAGTTCAAATATTTCCCATTCGAAGGTTAAAAAAATAGATGAAATGACAACATAAAAAATAAGAGGAATACTAGCTGCACTCTTTTTCTCATTCTTTGTATAGTATTTGCATTCTTTATCTGACAGGTAAAATCTATTATCTCATTTTTTGTTTAAATAATAATTATTATATTAGTAAATTTCACATATTAAACTGTGAATGCACAAAGTGAGAAAGAAAGTGTTAGTGAGCACTCCTTAAGAAATAATAACAAAGCTTAAAAGAGGTAAAAAATCTCATTTCACGCAAAGCAACTTGCATTGTTTTCCCTATATAATCTGTCCTAATAAAACCTTGTCATTATGATTCCTTTCCTTTTCCGTCATTATTTTCTCTTAAAAAGCTAGCTAGCTATCCTCTCAATTCTATCGATGGAAGGCCACTGAGCCAACAGGCCTCAACCCAAGGGTAGGCAAAGGATAGCCATGAAGATCATCGACGACGAAGACAATTGTCCGATCACCTTCTCGAAAAGAAAGGTTGGGGTTTTTTAAAAAGCTAGTGAATTAGTCACTCTTTGTGGTGCTGAAATCATCGAGGCCTTCCGATGTCGAAAAGTCAAGGAGCTCAATGAGAACCAAAACAACCTTGCCGATTGCCTGGAGGATGAGAAGGCATTGATGTAGAAGATGAATGGATTGGCTTTCACCTCGGGGAGGCGGGGGCAAAATGTCGAAGAGAATGATAAGGAAGACAAGGAGGCTGCAGAGGTGGTGGTGGTGGAAGTGCATGAGAAGCAGTGTTGGGAGGCTCCATTGGACGGGCTTAGTGTGGAGGAGCTCAAAGACAGGTACAGGTCTCGGCAGGAGCTCCACAACAAAATCTACTGCCATTTTGAAGGGAGAATGTTCAACACCCATGTTGGCTTTGATTGCAATCTCGTTGCCCCTTCGTCTCCACTGTAGGGATCCAATTCTCCAGCATACAGAGGCGACGAGACTAATTCTCACCCGGTTAAAAATGTTGCTTGGAATAATCAGGCTAATCAGCTTCCTTGGACTTGCTTTCCTCCTCCATCATAGGGATATGGGAATGAAAACAATAATGGGCAGTACTAATAAGAATAATTTTAATACGTAGAATTAATGTCAGTTAAGGTTGTGCTATCGTTCAATTTCCTCAAAAAGGAAAGATAGATGTTTGCTGTTGTTGTAATTAGTATCCTTGGTTAAAAGGCACCACATTCTTTTCAACCTCCATCGTAGTAGAACAAAACCTTTAAGATTGTTGGTGTATATGTGATTTAAACAACAATTGGAGGCTTGAATTTCTGGAAATAAGGAAGAGTATGAGACGTATCAAAATACTTTCCTTAAAGGCTTTATTTGCCCACACTACTAAGTTTGCTAACGAATTTAATGACAAATTAGCTTAAGATATAATAAACTTTAGAACACAAAATATGTAACAATAATATTATATACCAGAACAAGATAAGAAACCTGTTAATAAATGACAGAGGTGCTATAAACCGATACAACCAATATAGTCAACGTAACCTTTCACATAAAGATGCCTCTATATTTGGAAAGGCATTTCCTCATGTAATGTCACAATTATAACAATGGATATGTCTATTAGAAATAGACATTCAGGTTTGTATGAAAACATATAACTAATAAACACACTAATTTGAACAACTCAAATAACACACTTTCAAATTCGTATTTTTTCTAAGCTCGCGCCACGACGTTGAGTGCACTAAACTAAAGTTTGCCAAAAGAGCATGCTAGCATTGCAACATAGCCTTACCAGTGGGCCTGTGCAAGCAATCTGTCAGTCAACATCATGGCACCAATTTTCTGGCACTGTGGCGTTGGACGGCGCTCAGCGCCTACTCCCTGTCCTTAAAATGATTCTAGTGCCACAACCTCAAACAACTAGTGTCGCGGTGCTAAACACTGATTCTAAATGCTTGATTTTATTCATAGTTCCTTATTTTCATGTGTATCTTTGACTCCAAACAAATTGAAAGACGTATTACAATCTCTTTTATAATTGATTGTTGGCATATATATGAGTAGAACAAGAAATAGAGCTTAAATTTTTGGAAATAAGAAAGAGTTTAAGTTGTATCAAAATACTTTCTTTAAAGGCTCTATGTGCCTTTACTACCAAGTCTGCTAACGAGTTTAACGATAAACAAAATACAACAAACTCTTGAACACAATATCTAGCAAAGGTTTTATTATTTTTTAACTAGAAACTGCCATAAGCCTTTCTATTACACAAATTTTATTTTTGAACTTTTAGTTGCATTTTAAATGTTGAATAAAACTATCGCTCTTAATTTTCTTAGTTGAAGACATATGTGGCTTATGCCTCCTATTTGATTTGATTGATGTTTAAAGGGTAAAGAAAAAAGACATAATAATCAGGCACTACCTGCTATGGTTAGATACCACGTAATTATAAGCAAAAACAAAAAAAAAATGGAAAAAGGACAATTTTGGTATTTTTCGTTTGACGACTCTTCACGTGGGAATGTCCCGAGTCGGGATGCATTGACCATCCTAAAAATGGAATGCTCCAAAGTCCTCATTTTCATGCTTGGATATGTAGATTTGGATGTAATAATTCTTGTTTTTTATTTTTATAGGCAGTCAACATTTTCTTTATCGGCTATCAATGATGCGTATACTTCAATACAATGTCTTGTTAAAATATAACAAACTAATTAATTATCTCTTATCATCCAATCGCGATTGATAACGCTTGTAAAATATTCTAATCAAGCATAAAAATTCAAAATCTGGTCTTATAATCATGTACATTTGCAAATATAAACTAAAAACAGAGAAAAAGAAGAGGATGGAGATTATCGCTAATTCTTATAAGAAAGCAGCAAGTTTTATTTAAAAAAAAAAAAAGAAAAGATAATGAAAATAAGAGTGCTAAATTAGTTTTGAAACGTTATTGTGGTTGTCTTCCACTGTAACAAAAAAATAGTGCGTTAGGTAGTCTTCAAGAAAAAAATATAAAAGAGGAATCATTTTCCTTTTTAAAAAAATAGATAAAAAGTCCATTCATTAAATAATGCAAAGAAAGAAAGAAATAGATAGTAACGTTAGGCTCTAGAACTAATGAATTTACTAAAACTAAGGTAGCATAATTACAATCTATAGTAAACTGAGAAATTAGAGTGTTAAGCTTTGACGATGGAAATTTATTTTCTCACAAAGTGGGCCAACAAAACGTTAGAGAGAGATACAAGACAAAAGAGACTGGAGTCCAATTATAACCTCTATTTACATAGCTAGTGAAAGCAAGGTAAAGCACACCCTTGGAAGCCAAAAATTTTCGTTTTCTTTCTCTAAAAGCCTTTCTCTATACTAAGCTTTGTTTTCTTCTTGTCTTTTTTTTTCCCTTGTAGCCATGGAAGACAAGCACCAAACAAAGGGAAGGCAAAGGATTGAGAGGAAGAGGATTGACAAAGAGGAAGATCGCATCACAACTTTCTCAAATTGTAGAATTGGGATCTACAAAAAGGCCACGAAGTTGGCCACTCTATGTGGGGCTGAGATTGGTTTTGGGACCTTTCCTCCCTCTGGAAAGCCATTCTCCTTTGTTCAACCTTCTATGGAATCCATAGAAAATTGGCTCATCAACTTCCAAGAGTCCCCACCCATATTCAATTCGAACGCCATCTCCAATGACCACCCATTCGTCCGGGACCACTAGCAGGTGAAGCTAGACGCATTGAACCAGCGCTACGATGAGTTGGCAGGCAGCTTCGAGGCGGAGAAGGAGAAAAGCAAGGCCATCACAAAGCTAGTGGAGAATTCTATGGCTCATAGGGAGGCGAAGGCTATGGTAGAGAAAGTGATAAGTTAATTTTAGGCTAATTAATTAGATGATTCTCACTTAATATTTTTGTTAGTTTTGAGCAATTTATAAGGATTTGGTAGTGTTATGTGTTCTTTTATAGGTTTTGAGGAAAAAGGATGTATGATAGCAAAGTGTGGGGCAAAACAGACAAAAAAATGAGCAAAATTAAACTCGGGATGAAAATGGAGCCTAGACGCCAGCTCATGGGCGCCTAGGCGCTCATACAGATGAAGTTGCATACAAAAACCCGAGAGCAAAGCGCCTAGGTGCTATAACTTGGGCGCCTAGGCGCCATTCTATGAATGAGCATCATCAACACTGCGACGCCTAGGCGCCAGTTTGAAAATTCTTCCACAGGGGCTGATTAGTGCCTAGGTGCTATAATCCTAGCTCCTAGGCGCCATTACGAAGCTTAGGCACCAGAAAATCGAGCCTAGGCACCGTTGCGATTTCAACTCAAATTTCAGTGCAATTTAGTTTCAAAATTGTCCCTCTAAACCCTAGTGTATAAATACAACATTATAGAGGGTTGGAGCATGACTTTTGACAGAGAGAACTTGCAGAAAAGAAGGAAGGACTCACTACTTTGGAGAAGAAGATTGGTGCAACCTCGAGACGGAATCCATCTACCCATTCAAACATATAGTTCTTTTCTTCTACTCCTCATGTTTAGGACATTGTTTAGGATGATTTTTAGTTTCATTATGAACTAGTTTTCTCTATTCTAAGGCTACGATGTAGCCGGATTATGAATGTTTATATTTATTTAATTTAATTTAATTTAATTCGATGTTTATTTATTATCTATGCTGCGTATTTGATCTAATCTTAATGCTTGTAAAAGTCTACGCACCTTTTGCATGATTTGTGATTCAATTTGAGGCTAAGAAGCAATAATTAAATTAGGCCATAATTGAATACTATGAGATCATTATAGAATAGAGATATCTATAAGACTTTTGTAACACTGTGAATTTTTTATACCTAATGAATCTTGGTAAGTTTAGAATTTCCACAGAGATGTAAGAAATTTGCTAACTAAGATAAATTATTAATGCTTGAGAAAGATTAATGACTGTCAAAGAGAAATTCGTTATCAGCATAGAAATAAATATTAATTGAGTAAATTAAATAAATTGGATAGGATTAATCTGGTGAGTCGGAAATCCTAAAAGCCTTAATATATTGAATTCTCTCCTGTTAAAGTTGTAAATTTTCAATCTTCATTAATTTAGTTTGTCTTACTTTTACCATTTTATCATTCCATTGTTTCCTAGATCTCAGTTATTCAAATAGAATTAGAGTTAGAATAATTTGATACTTAGTGACAATTAATCCTCGAGGGAATGATCTCTACTCTCACTTTATTACTTTTTAACAATACGTGCATTTGCGTTAGAAAATCCACTACAGAAAGGTTGGTGGGAGACTCCGGTCGACGACCTCAGGTACGAAGAGCTTATCCAGTTGAATGAATTATTGCAAGATCTTCACAAGAAGTTGTGCAACCACATCAATGGAGAGAGGGCTATGGCTAACAATAATATTGTTAATGCCTCTTCTTCTTTTGCCTATCATGCAATGGTTTCTGGATAAGGAATGTCCAATCTGATTATTGCTGATCAGAACACTAATGCTTCTTCTTTGACTCCAAGTCTTGGCAATATCAATTTTGGACAAAACCTAAACTAGATTCTAGAGAAACCCAAACCACTAGGGATTAAGCAATGCTCGGTTTTGTTGTCATCCTTTAATTATTGTTGTTGGATATTTGATCATTTTGACAATTTTATTTAATTTTGTTTTGTTTTATTTTATGTTTATGTTATTTTGTCTCATGATTCTTTATCGCCAGTGCTATAGGGTATTAAATGTTGTGTTATTTTAGCATTTTAAGGGAAAAAACGTAGTAGTGCTAACTAAGCATCATTTATTAGGAGAGGTGAGAGGAGACTAAGGTACTATGGGGTTGTTTGATATTATTTTTAAAATAAGTGAAAGTATTTTTATTTTAAAAAATAAATTTTTTTTGAGAATTGTGCTGAACATGTTTTTAAAATTTTTGCTTTAAAAACCGTGCGAAAACATTTTCAAAAATTTTGAGAACGAAAACAAAGGAGGCCTATGCTTCTTAGTTGATTTTATCTTAATGTTTTTATTGTACTATTTAATTTTGTACCCCCCCACTCACATACTTGAAAAGGAAAATGAGCATTGTTACAAGAGTGGTATTTTAGTAGAATATTTTAATGATAAAAATATGTTGTTATTATTCATTGTTGTTTTTAGTTGTTACCTTTTTTTTTCTTTTTATTTGACCGAGGTTTTTACGTCATTGGTCTCTCAAAAATAATTATATGCCTACATATATACACTGCTGTGAATTTAGATATACACTCAAGGGTCAAGAACACGTTGTTTCTAAGAAATATTAATGAACCTCTATGTCAAGAGAAAAACTAATATTCTAGAGAGAGACTATTAATTTCATCATTTTGCGCAAAAGAAAGAAAACGTTATCCTTTTTCTTCTTAAAAAAGCGTTAGTAAGAAAGTGAACTTACAGTCATAGTGAAGTTACATGTAGTAAACTGACAATTTATAACATACATATAAACACACGTGTAAACAAATGACTAGATACAGATAATAAACGTAAAATTTTAACCCATATCATAATTACCCACTGCGACACATTTTAAAGTGACAACTAATCTCTTGAAAATATCCGCTAAAACATTTTCCTTAAAAGAAATACTTTTGAAGGACTTTTTTTTTTTTTCCTAAAGGAAATGTTTTAGCCGTTTGCAAAAGTTTAGCCATCATTAATGGGATATGTAGCAAAAAGTGATTCGGACCACTTTTTTAGTTATAAAGAGTGTAAAGCTTTCATAAGTTACAATAACAATAAAAAAATAGCTATAGTATAAAGCTCTCATATGCTATAACAATAACAGTTCTAATTAACGGTTCTAATCACTCTGTCAAATACCTATAAAAAAATTCTGGTATTTGACTTATAGTTTAAGCAATAATTGAAATATTTTTGTGATATTTTTTTCTTATAAAAATTTGAATTTTTGTTTAAATTTTCTATTCAAACATATAAATCAAACAGACTAGAAATGATAAAATTTAAAAGTAAAAAAAATTAAAGTTCAAATATAAATCCAAAGCTAAAAAAGGGGTAAAAATGATAACATGAAGAAATAACAAAGCTTAAAAGAGTAAAAAACCTGCTATAGCTTAAAAGAAGTAACATAGTTTCATGCAAAGCAAATTGCTATTGCTTTCCTTATATTCTATCCCATACAATCTGTCCTAATAAAACCTCGTCATTATTATCTATAAGATTCCTTTCCTTTCCCCCGTTATTTTCCCCTGCAAAAAGCTAGCTAGCAATTCTCTCAATCCTATTCATGGAAGGCCACCGAACCAACAAGCCGCAACCCAAGGGCAAGCAAAGAATAGCCATGAAGATTATCGATGATGAAGAAGATCGTCTAATCACCTTCTCAAAGAGAAGAGCTGGGATTTTTAAAAAAGCCAGCGAATTAGTCACTCTTTACGGTGTCGAAATTGGGCTGGTTGTCTTCTCGCCTTCCGGGAAGCCATTTTCCTTTGGCCACCCCTCAGTAGATCTGGTGGCCGACCGGTTCATGGCCGACCGAGACCTGAAGGCTATAGACCCCACCACCAATCCAATCCTCGAGGCCCTCCGGCGTCAAAAAGTCGAGAATCTCAATGAGCACCACAACAAACTCGCAGACCCCCTGGAGGACGAGAACGCGCTGCAGAAGGCTCTGACAAAGCAGATGAATGGATTGGCTTTCTCCCCGGGGAGGAGGCAGCGAAATGTCGAAGAGGATGATGAGGATGAGGAGGAGGAGGAGCTGGAGGCGGTGGTGGAAGTGGAGGAGAAGCAGTGGTGGGATGCCCCGCTGGACGGGCTCGGTGTGGAGGCACTCAAAGAGAGGCACAGGTCTCTTCAGGAGCTCCACAAGAACATCTGCAGCCATGTTAAGGAGAGGATGGCCAACGCCAATGCTAGCTTTGGTGGCAATCTCGTTGCTCATCTGCCTCCGCCGTAGGGATTTAGTCCTTTGGTGGCATGTGGAGGGGTCGGGACTAATTCTCACCTAATTAATAATGTTGTAGGGAATAATCAGGCTAATCAACTTCCTTGCACTGGCTTTCCTCCTCCTTCACAGGGCTATGGCAACGAAACAATAATAATCAGTACTAGTAAGAAGACTAATTTTAGTACCTAGAATTAATGTCTGTTAAAGTTATAATGTTGTTCAGTTTCGTTTAAAAAAAAAAAAAGGAAAGAAAGAAAACGATGTCTGCTGTTGTTGCATGGTATCCCCTTGGTCTCAAAGACTTCCCATTTTCGGGTTTCTTTTTCTAGCTGATTTTATTTTCTATACATTTTTTTCATTTCCAGGGTAGAGTCATAAGTGTGTTCTTTAGTTGGGTTAATCAGTTAACCTATTGTGTTTCATTCAGAAAAGAAGTTGCTTTTTTTTTTTTTTTTTTTTTTTTTATTTGGCGGGGGGGGGGGGGGGG
>CAMOHE010042656.1:21307-64079 GCA_946598075.1 Artocarpus hirsutus | reverse complement strand
CCCCCGCGCGTTACGTGGGGTGGGGTTAATCTGTTGCTTTTAATTCGGAATGAAGTCGTTTTTAATTTATGTTTATTAGTTTGTTAGCTTTTCTAGTTTGTTTATATTTTGTCTTTTCATAGAACTCTTTTGTATTTTTCATTTCTTTTTTTTCCCTATCAAGTAAAGCGGTGGTTTATAGGACTTCCTCTGACTACTTAATAAAGAAGAAGATAGTAATAACAGTCAAAATTCAGCAATGAAATACACAGGAATTAAGATCTTACTTTGCGAGAGTGTTCTTGGTAAGATTATTCGAGGCCGTTAACTAGTACAGATGAAAGGCTTGTAACCGTTTTTGACTGCAACCGTTTCAAAATTGAAACCAATTAAATTTGTTGCAATGGTCATTCATAATTGGCCTCATATTTATTCCCATTAAACCAATATGGTAACTGAATTTTTATTTTTGCTATTTATATATCTTTGATGGGAGGAGATAGTTGTAGTAAAAAGTGAGAAAGAAGAAAAGAAACTCACAGTTTGTGAGACACGTTTTTGGTCCCTATCACCTATCTCATATTCAAAATATACACCATCCATCATATTTGAGTGCTTGAGTGATAGAAGCATCCAAAAATTGTTGGTGCATCATTCGACAACTGCAACCCAACTACACAGTGGTAGGAATGGCCGGAGGTACAAAATTTTACACACTTTTGTTTTGATTTTGTTATGCATATTGTTTTTGGCATGATAGAATCGAATTTTATAGTTTTCATTTGGTATCCGAGCGGGTTTATATCTTTGCCTTGCGTGTTTTGGATGACTGCAATTTATATTGTGTAACACTCACGGTTGAAATTTTTTTTATTTTTGGGTTTTTGATTTTAACATTTTTTAATTGAAACTGAGATTAGAAATCATTTAGACACTCAATTGCTAAGAATTTTGCAATTTAAAACATCAAAATCCATGTCCAGTAGGCTTAGAAACTGTCAGGTTTTGTTCTAGGTCTAAAATGGGTCAAAACCGGTTCAAGATGACCCGACTAGAGGTTGAAAATGAATTTCCCAAGTGACCAAACGACACGTCGTTTTAACATTAGCCCTGCTGAAAAATGACATCGTTTTCGCTAAGCTGAGAATTGCTCAGCATTAAGGAAAACGACATGTTGTTTAATAAAGGGGGACCTAGTTTTTAGAAAAGAAAAACGACATGTCGTTTGGGGTCTCAATCCCAAAATATGACAAGTCGTTTCTTTGGTTTAAAATTTATTAAAAAAAAAACCAAAAATTAATTTTTTTTTTTGATATTTTCCCAGATTTCATAAAGTAATATTTTTAAGGAAAATTTCATAAAATTTTCAGGTTTTATAATTTTATGAGATTTTCATAACATTCACAATTTTGGTATGTTTATGAAAATTTTCATATTATGGAATAAATTTATGAAAAATTCATAATTTTTTGTATTTGTTATGAATATTATACAGTTTTGATGTGGATATAATTTTATATATTTATGTGCATATAATGTTCATTATGTATAATTTTTTATTTAAATTATGCATCCAATATTAAGTTAAATAATTTAGTACATTTAAATTTTGTTCAATAATGTGCTAAAATTATGTTTTTGAATGTATAATTTTAATCTATGCATAATGAATATTGGTACATAAATTATTGGTCTTTGTTCATATTTATTTATTGCTTTAAGTAAATGCAATTTATTTATGAGCAAAATTTTAAAATAAATGTCTAGTGATGTATATAATTTTGAATAATTAGAGAATAGCCACAACATCTTTGATTATACAAAATTATATTACGTGTTTAAATCACATATGTTAAAAGGGCATTAAATTGTGATTAATCATATGTAATATAATAAATTTTATCCCACAGAAATTTTTATTATATTTAATATGATTAGTTAGGATGGTGTATCAAATTATCTTTCTTAATTTACCCACAGGAATTAAGAAAAAAGAGAATATAATTTGACAGTGTCATCATAAGGATATATGAATCTATTTGATTTAAAAATTTAGCTCACAGGCAATTTTTATGTCATTTGATTCATATTTTAATGCATGATTTACATTGGTAAACATATCATAAAGTATTGTAGCCTCAATTTAGTAACATAAGCGTGTTTGTTTAATTATGCAGCTTTGCAAACTGTGAACTACTCTAATTTTAAATGTGACATTCCTGAACTTAAGGATGATAACTATAAGGTGTGGAAGGAGAGAATTCTCCTTCATTTAGGAGTAATGGACATTGACTTTGCTATCCGCAAGGATGAACCACCTGCCACTACGAAGGCCAGCCAACTGGATGATGTTGATCGTTATGAAAAATGAAAGCGATCTAATCGCCTATATGTAATGTTCATAAAGACCAAGATTTCGGCTAGTATACGTGGTTCATTGGAGCAATATGACAATGTGCGAGCTTTGATGAAGGCAATTGATGAGCAGTTTGCTACATCAAACAAAGCTTTGGCAAGCACCTTAATAATGAAGTTTTCATCCATGAAGCTTACCAGAATTCATGGTGTGTGTGAGCACATCATGCAAATGAGGGATATAGTGGCTCAATTGAAGACTCTTGAGGTTGAGATGTTTGAAACTTTTCTTGTGCACTACATCCTTAACACTCTCCCACAACAATATGGACCTTTCAAAATATCCTACAACACACGTAAGAATAAGTGGTCCATCAATGAATTGATGACCATGTGTGTTCAGGAAGAAGGAAGGCTTGTTATGGAAGCGGGAGAGAGTGTGCATCTGGCAACTCAAGGGAAGAACTAGAGGCAAGCCAAAGATAAAGGAAAAGGCAAACTGCCTGCACAAGCTAATATCAAGAAGAAATCTAGGTGCTTTTTTTGCAAAAAGAAGGGGCACATGAAGAAGGATTGTCCTAAATATCAAAAATGACTCGATAAAAAAGGTACTCAATTCTCACTTGTTTGTTATGAATCTAATATTGTTGATGTTGGGCATAACACATGGTGGATTGATTCTAGTTCTACAATCCATGTCACTAATTCTTTGTAGGGGGTTGCAAAACCTAAGGAAGCTAGTGGGAAGTGAGCAGTGCATCTATTCAGGCAACAAGATGTGCTCACATGTGGAAGTAGTCGGAACATGCAAATTAGTTTTAAGTAGTGGTTTTGTTTTAGAGTTGGAAAGATATTTTATATTCCTAGTTTTTCTAGGAATTTAATTTCAGTTTCAAGGCTTATACCGTTGGGTTTTTCCTTTTATTTTTTAGACACTATATTTAGTTTGTTTTATAGATCTGAACTTATTGGAAATGATACGTTGTCAAATGGTCTTTTCAAAATTAATCTACAAGATAAAGCTTCTTATACTTGTATGCATGTTCTTAATAATGCTAGCATTAAGAGATGTATTATGAATAAAGAATCCTCTATGTTGTGGCACCATAGGTTGTGTCATATCTCTATTGAGAGAATAAAGAGATTAATGAATGATGGGGTACTTAGTACTCTAGATTTTACTGACTTTGACACTTGAATGGACTGCATAAAGGGAAAACAGACCAATATGCCAAAGAAAGATGCCAAGAGGAGTTTAGACATATTAGAGATCATACATATAGATATTTGAAGTCTAGACATAGACACATATGGTCAAAGGTATTTCATTACTTTTATTGATGATTAATCACGATATATGTATCTCTACTTACTTCATAACAAAAATGAAGCTATAGATGCCTTTAAGGTGTTTAAGGCAGAAGTAGAGAAATAATGTGGTAAGCAAATAAAGAAAGTAAGATCTGATAGAGGTGGTGAATTCTATGGTAGATACACCGAATATGGACAAGTGCTAGTCCATTTGTGAAGTTTCTTCAAGAATATGGGATAATTGCCTAGTACACTATGCCTAGTTCTCCAGATCATACTGGTGTGGCAGAAAGAAGAAATCGAACATTGTTGGATATGGTGCGGAGTATGCTTAGCAGCTCCAAGCTTCCTAAGTCCTTATGGATTGAGGCTCACAAGACGGCTACGTATATATTAAACCGAGTTCCAACCAAGGCTGTCTCAGAGACACCATTCGAGTTATGGAAAGGTTGGAAACTAAGTTTGCGACATATACACATTTGGGGATGCCCGTTGAAGTAAGAGTCTATAATCTACAAGAAAAGAAGTTAGACCCAAGGACCATAAGTAAGTATTTCGTTGGTTATGTTGAACGGTGTAAGGGATACAGATTTTATTGTCCATCACATACTACTAGGTTTGTGGAATCAAGGAATGCAAAATTTCTTGAGAATGACTTGATTAGTGGGAGCGATTGATCTTGGAACACTGTTGTAGAGAAAGATCGTATAGATCTCAACCTTCCACTTCATGTGATAGAGTGATTGTTATACGCAACACACCTACAGTTCAAATGCATGTTGAACAACAGCCAGTCATTCAAGTTCCACAGACTATTGATCAAGAAGCAGTAGATCTAGCTGAACAACAAATACAAGAACATGTTGAATAGCCAGTTGATCAACATGCTCCTCAAGAGAATGTTGAACCAGCATTAAGGAGATCTACTAGAGTAAGACGATCAGCCATTCTTAGTGACTATATTGTGTATCTATAGGAATCTGACTACAACATTGGAGCCAAAAATGATCTAGAAACGTTTTCACAAACCATGAGTTGTAAGGAATCTAACTTGTGGTATGATGCCATGAAAAAAAAATGAATTCTATGTCATCTAATGGGGTTTGGGATCTTATCAAGTTGCCTGATGGTGTAAAAGCCATTGGATGCAAATGGGTCTTCAAGACAAAGAAAGACTCATTAGGCAACATTGAAAGATATAAGGCAAGACTCGTTGCTAAAGGATTCACTCAAAGGGAGGGTATAGATTACACTGAGACTTTTTCTCCTGTATCCAAAAAGGATTCCCTTCGTGTGATTATGGCATTAGTTGCCCATTTTGATTTAGAGTTACATCAAATGGATGTGAAAATGGCATTCCTCAATGGTGAACTAGAGGAACAGGTTTACATGAAACAACCTGAAGGATTCTCCTCTAGTGATGGTGAGCAATTGGTGTGCAAACTCAAGAAATCCATATATGGTTTGAAACATGCCTCCCATCAATGGTATTTAAAATTCCACGATGTCATCACTTCATTTGGTTTTGAAGAGAACATCATGGATCAATGAATATACCAGAACGTCAATGGGAGCAAGATTTGTTTCCTTGTTTTGTATGTGGATGATATCCTTCTTGCTACCAATGATAAGGGGTTTCTATATGAGGTGAAACAATTCCTTTCTAATAACTTTAATATGAAGGATATGGGTGAGGCATCTTATGTCATTGGCATTAAGATCTATAGGGATAGATCTTAATGCATTTTGGGACTATTGCAGGAAACCTATATCAATAAAGTCTTAGACAGATTTTGGATGAAAGATTGTTCATCAAGTGTAGCACCCATTGTGAAGGGTGATAAGTTCACTCTAGACCAATGCCCAAGGAATGATTTCGAGAAAAATCAAATGAGCAATATTCCTTATGCTTCAGCTGTTGGAAGCCTTATGTATGCTCAGGTCTGCACAAGACTTGACATTGCATTTGCTGTGAGAATATTAGGCAGATATCACAGTAATCCAGGCATTGACTACTAGAGGACTACAAAGAAGGTGATGAGGTGCCTTCAAGGCACAAAGGACTACATGCTTATGTATAGGCAAACTGACAATCTAGAGGTGATTGGCTACTTCAATTTAGACTTTGCTGGCTATGTTGATTCGAGAAAATCAACTTCTGGTTATATTTTCATGCTAGCTGGAGGAGCTATATCTTGGAGAAGTGGAAAGCAAATGTTGGTTGCTACTTCCATAATGGAGGCAGAGTTCGTTTCATGTTTTGAGGCTACTTCACATAGTGTATGGTTGAACAGTTTCATGTCAGGTCTTAGAATTGTAGATTCTATGTCTAAACCATTCAGAATATATTGTAACAATTCAGCTGCTGTCTTTATGGCTAAGAATAATAAGAGTGGCAGTCAAAATAAACACATCGACATTAAGTACTTAGCCATAAGGGAATGGATTAAGGAAAATAAAGTGGTCATAGAGTATATAAGCATTGAATTGATGATCGCAGATCTTTTGACAAAAGGAATGCCACCAAAGTCATTTAAGGATCATGTAGTTCAGATGGGACTTGGTTCTACAATGTAAATTTATTTGTACGTATAATTTATAGTCTTAATGAAACTCTTATTTAATTGTAATATTTTCTCATATTTGATTTGCGCATTAAGTTATAGAGAAAAATTCACATTTAGCAGGACCGAAAATAAACTTTGGGTTTGTTCATAAAGTTAAGTTACCATATAGGAAATAAAGTCTGAGAAACAATACATAGCAATACATGAAAGATAATACTTACAATTTAGATAAATTATCGCCATAATTCATGTATTTGTTTCTTGAAAGTTTGGGTTTAATAAATATAAGGATAAATATGGAGACCAAGTAGGAGAATGTAACCGTTTTTTATTGCAACGATTTCAAAATTGAAACCAATTAAATTTGTTGCAATGGTCATTCATAATTGGCCTCATATTTATTCCCATTAAACCAATATGGTAACTGAATTTTTATTTTTGCTATTTATATATCCTTGATAGGAGGAGATAGATGCAGTAAAAAGTGAAAAAGAAGAAAAGAAACTCAAGGTTTGTGAGACACGTTTTTGGTCCCTATCTCCTCTCTCATATTTAGAATATACACCATCCATCATATTTGAGTGCTTGAGTGATAGAAGCATCCAAAAATTGTTGGTGCATCATTCGACAACTGCAACCCAACTACATAGTGGTAGTAATGGCCGCAGGTACAAAATTTTACATGCTTCCATTTTGATTTTGTTATGCATATTGTTTTTGGCTTGATAGAATCGAATTTTATAATTTTCAAGGAAAATTCACTTCTTAGTAAAACTGCAACAAAAACACACTCTCAGTAATTGGATAGTATACTGTAGTTTTTTTTTTTTTTTGGTTAATTGTAGTTTTGTAAACACTATTGACATCTTTGTCTCGCGTGGATTATCGTTCTGTTTTAGCTAATACCGCTATAAATGTACAACAATTGTCACCAGTAAAATTTTATACTTTGAAAATGTTAAACAATAACTTCATTATAAAGGCTATTGAAAATGTTTTATATAAATCAACACACAAACAAGTAAAGTAGTGTCTATAAACTGATTTCTCGTTTGATTGCGTACTAAGATCTCAATATGTTTTGACAAATAAACATATAAATTGTGAATGATATAAATGTGGAGTTTATTTAAATAATCAATCCTCAGTTTCAATAATAATAATAATAATAAACATGTTCTTGTTTTTGGATGCAATAATTAGACAATATGAGAATTAGACAAGTACAAAAATTTTTTAGAACAATTATCAAATCCTTGTAAAAGGGAAGAAATGCAATAAAATATTAGTATTAGGACATAAAATTAAAGCATTAAAATGATTGGACTTCTTTTATAATTTGGTAGAAACCAAAGTGTTATTTAATAATTCTGGGGAAAGAATAAGTATAAATACCAGTTTTTAGGGGGCTATTTGTAGTTCTAGGTAATATAAATTATATAATACGTGTATATGCTTAGAGATAGGTTAAAAAAATGAAAATGTAGGGGAGGGGTGTTTCAGCCCCCGGTCCTGTATTAGCTTCATCACTGGCTTTAGCATCACTCGATAGTGACTTTGAACAAAACGTGTATTGTTTATTTCTATCCGAGATCACTTGTGACTTGGCGAAATAAAAGGTAATTTATCCAACGGGAACAAAAAAAAAAAAAAAAAAACCCAAGAAATGACTTTAATCAAATCTAAGGATTTTAATTAGGTTTAATGATTTCAAAATATGCATCATTGGTGGGTGTTCCTCATAAAAGCTCTAAAAAAAAAAGATTATCTCTAGACTTGCACTTTGTTTTGACATAACTTTGATATGTTATGTAAACCTATATGTATTTTTTTCCTCAACAAATCTTTAGATCTTAGAGCTCTTAAAGACAGTATAAATTAAATATCTTTCTTTTAAGTGACATTGTTAATCTAATTCTTCCATAATCCTTTTCTTATTTATTTATATTTTCTTGCTATTATACATTAACAACCGTTGCTCTTTTTATTTATGATTAATAATTGTTGCATGATTTCTCTAATTTATCATCACTAAGCTGTCACGTGGTATAATAACTATTCGTTGTAGCTTTGTGTCTAATCAATACATTGTTTGGTGATCGGTGTTCACTATATGTTGATTTATTGTTGCTATGTTTTCATTGGACGATTAGTGTTTTTTGTGTCCTTAAACAATATTCTATATATGGAAGAAAGTAAATATCTACAACTTTATTCATATTTCTCTAATCGTATATATAAATCGATCTTGACCCTCAATACAAATATGGAGTAAAAGTATCTCTTTCTAGCATTAAAGTATCGGTTATTAACAGCCGTCGATCTCACTAGTTATGATTAATACTTGTTACAAAATTTCTCTATTTTGAAATCACTAAACTGTCGCATGGAAAAATAACCATTGATTGTTGTTTTGTGTCCAAATAATATATTGTCAGATGATCGGTATTCACTTTGATCACTGGTTGTTCGTTTATTAGGGGGTGTTTGGAAGGTGGTGGGAACTAGTGGTGAGAACTATTTTTACTGTAGCATGTGAGAGCTTTATGCTGTAGCAATTTTTTTTATTGTTACTGTAGCATGTGAGAGCTTTATACTGTTCATAACTGAGTTTGTAGTGGGAACCGCAGTTCCCACCACTTTGCCAAACACCCAGTTAAATTGAACTATTTGTACTTTTTGTGCTCCAAACCCAAATGCTACATATGGAAGGAAGTATATATCTACAACTTTATTCATATTTCTCCAATAATATCTATAAATAAAGACCCTTGCTACGAGTATATGGAGTACAAGTATCTCTCTCTCAATTAAGGTATTGGTTATCAACAACGGTTGCTCTCTTTATTTATTGTTAATAATTGTTACACGATTTCTCTATTTTATCATTCTTAAACTATCACGTGGTACAATAATTATTGGATGTCGTTTTGTATCCAATCGATACAATATTGTTGAATGATCAACGTTTATTATGTTTATTAGTTGTTGCTTTGTTTTCAGACAATTGTTGTTTGCAGTTTTTAGTTAAATGTGCTATATATGAAAGGAAATCAACATCTATAACTCTATTCATATTTCTTCAATAGTATATATTAATTTAGACCCTTGATAAGAATGTAGAATAAAGTATTACTTTCTCAACTAAAGTATCTGTTTTTTTTTAAACAATATCTGTGGAGTATCAATGTGTTTTCCTTCACAATTTTATTAGAGTATCTAGAGGTATGTCGATGGGTATTTCTCATGATATAGTACATTTAAGAAAAAGACATAAAAAAGGAAAAAAGTGCTTTTGAGAAAAAAATTTCAAGATTCACATCCTTTCTACTTTTTTGATCTCGCGTTGTTACATTGCCAAAACTACTGCTGCTGCTGCTAATAATAATAATAATAACAACAATAATAATAATGTTTAAATTTAATTATATATTTAGCATATTTGTATTGAATGTAAAATACTATGCGGTTTTATAATTTGATGAATTAAAATTTTTTTCAGCTACATTTACATTATATATATAATACTTTATGTTCATTAAACGCATATTTTTTGTTATACATTATTGTATTGATAAAAAAAGTTAATTTAAGTATTATTTAATTCTTTTACGTTTCTTATAATTTCACTTGAATCATTGTCCAAGCCTCTTTTTTTTTTTTATTTTCATAAATATTTAAACTTGCCAATCCCTATACTCTATATTAATAGAAGAGAGGTGCATTTGTTTTTTCAACTTTTTTTGTTCAAGCTTCATTATATAAGATAAATTTGTTCATTTTTTAATTATTATTTCATATATGTTAAATCCATAACTTTCTAATACGTTTATATAGTATTTATTTAAAAAATTATGATATTAATTTTCAACTTGAAAAACAAAATTATAGGCTCGTTATATTGATACATGAGTGCAATATTTCTATGCTTGGAGATACAGATGCTATATATATATATATATATATACATATATATGTATTAATGTTTCTAAATTTATAAGTGAAATTAGCATTTGTATTTATATAATTTCATGATGATAAAAACAGATATAGAAGACAAAAAGAACATATTTTTTTTGGGTCAAGAAAAAAAAAATGTGCCTGAGGCACGTCCCCACGTACTAGGAATCACTAGAAGTCTAAATACTCATTCTATTAGAGTATACAAAGTTCATGAGACATTTTTGCCACGCCATTGCCATAAAGAGAGAAAATATAGGTCGAGGAGACAATAGATAAGTATAAGCTTTCAAGCATGATTTTTAAATTTTAAAAATATTATTGAAAATCGATTCCAAATAATGTTTAAAAAACCACATTCTCCATTAATTAACTAAAAGAACTCATACTTGCATTTAATTACAAGAAGAAATATTGGCTTATATTTTCTTATGCCTTCCATTAAAAACAAAACTACATTTTCTTTGTTAATAAAAAGTATATTTTTATGCCATGTGGAATAAAACTTTGTTGTTCAAATAGATGTATATAATCTGCAGGGGAAAAACAAAGCAAAACAAAACAAAAGAGGAGTAAGCAGGATGACCAAAATGTCCTAAGAAAACTCTAGTACACACAGAATACTTGCAAGCAGCCAAAAACATTAAAAAAAGAAAATTAAGGGTGTGTTTGCTAAAGGGATTCGAATCAGTGATTTGCTTTGAGTTGTGTGATTTGAAGTAGGATTTACATAAGTGATTTGAATTGTTATCCGAATGGACATTTGTTTGTGCATTTAAGTTTTAATTTGAATATAGAATAAAATTAGAATTTGTGTTTGGAGAGGAAGTGAAAATAGTTTTTGATTTATTAACAAATCTTAAAAAATCTTAATGTTAATGATCCTAAAAATATGTAATATAGATCTTAATTTATTTCTCTTTTTACTAGAAATACAATCAAATGAAGAAATTATGATTTTTTTTCTTAAACATAGGAAGGAGAATTTCATTTTTTACTGTAGTAAAGATATCCGAGTATCAAGAGTTTAGGGGAGTCAGAACTCTAAAAACTTATATTCTTGATACTCATTTTATTTAAATTTTGGGAGAAACAAATACTTGTCTGAAGAATTTTTAATACCTAAATCTAAATTTAACTTCATTGAGTCTAAAAAATACTTAAAACAATAAAAGCTTAATAAGCTAACATTGAACACACTCAAAAGATCATCTTACATTTATTTTCTTATTAATAAGACTGAAAATTTGTATTCCTTGCTCAGGTGGTAAGAAATGATGGTGGCTTTTGCACGAACGACAGGATAACTTGGATTCTTCTTTCTTTTTTTTATTTTTTATTTTATTTTTTTTAATATTTAGATTCGTCTTTATCGTCTTGGTGGTAACTAATAAGGCATAAATCACAAAAAAACAAAAGAAAACTGCAGCTTTTAAACTAATAATTATAGTCCAGGTCAGCAATTTGAAACGGCAGAGCAGGTTATCATTTACTTTTTCCCCTTAATTATTCAGTAATTCTTTGCCATGCAATTGCACCACCTGGATAGTTAACTCCTGACACACGAACTGAAGAAAAAACAAAAAATATTGACCCTCTTTAATTTGGAGGAAACTACCTTTTGGTTAATGGGTTTAAATTTAAATAAAAAATTCAAACTTCTTTTGAGTTTTGGTGGGGTAAATTTTGTAATAGAAGCCATTTGAACTGAAAACCCTTTTGTTTTAAACTTTGGGTCTGTTTGATAAATAGATTTAAATCAATGATTTGATTTGAGTTTGTATGATTTAAATTATAATTTGAGTTAGTAATTAGAATTGTTATCTAAATTGACGTTTGAATGTGCATTTAAGTTTTGATCTGACTATGATATAAAATTAAAATATGTTTTTAAAAAGGTAGTAAAAATAGTTTTTGATTTATTAATAAATTTAATAAAATCTTAATATTAATGTTCTAAAAAAATATGCAATATGGATCTTAATTATTCCTCCTTTCATTAAGAATATAATGAAAAAAAGAATCATCTCAATTGGATATCACATAAAAAAGTTATAATTTTTTCCCCTTAAATATAGGAGAGAAAATTTCAGTTTTTACTGTATTAAAGATATCCGAGTATGAAAAGTTTAGGGGGAGTCAAAACTCTAAAAACTTGAATTCTTGATACTCAAAGGATTTGGATTTTTGGGAAAATAAATATGTATTCAAAAAATTCTTAATACTCAAATCTACATTTAAGTTCATTGAGTACAAAGAGTACTCAAAATAAACAACCCCTTTAAAACCCACCAAAACTCAAAAAAGTATGATTTTTATTCAAATTTTATGTTCAAAACCATCAACCAAATTCAAACCCTATATATATTGTTTTTAGGGAAGAAAGCACCTAGGCAATTTGTTGAATACTTTTACCATTATAATTCGTATGCCAATATCGATTTTCAGGAATTTGATCGATAGAAAATCGCTCTTTCAATACATTTATGTGTTAAATTTGACATATGCTACATTTAATATGGCATATTTTTCACTAAACATACTATAAATCAAATTTTAGCATTTGATTGCTACTGTTTAATATAAAGATTTTTTCATTTAATTTTTTACATTTTTAAATCATTTTAAATTTAAAGTTTACTTTAACAACTTTTAAAAAATGATTATAATTATAGTGGTTGCAAGCATAGCCTCTCGATAAATCTACACTTGACTCCACTATAAAAATAAGAGTTCAAATCTTCTACCTTTTAAATTAAAAAAAATTACTATAAAATAGATATAACCTTTGAAATAACATTACATATGTATCGGAGAGCCTGTCTTTCTCTTAATATTTTCTTGAAACGGGCCAGCTTGCATCCAAGTGCTAATTAATCTCTGTTAAAGCGAAGAAGAAAAGAAAAGAGAAAAATACTTTGGACTTCATAACTGCTGTTATATAAATGCTAAACGGGCGTAATTACTCGTTAAACATATAAGACTTGATTTCTGAATTTCTGAAACACTAATTTGTGCCATGACGGGTTAGCAAAATCTTGCTTAGTTGAGGAAAAGCAAAAGAAAATTTAATCTTTAATTTGTGCCATTAATTTAATGTTTATTTAACTTTAACTCTATAATCTCTAATTTGTAATTTGATCTACATATATGACGAAACTGCATTTTCTACATTCCATATACACATAACAAAATACTAAATTCTGCATTCAGATTTTGGCAATAAAAAAATTCCTAATTTCCAATTCTGACGCCAAAATGAAAGAATGATAAAAGAAAAAAAAATAACAGAAGTAACGTTTATCCCGAGGGGAAGACAATTAAACGTAGCGGCTTAGATTTTATTACTATTATTTTTTTGAGTATATTGCGACTTCGATTCTTTGTACAGAATAAGAGTTTCATACACCGTTTTGAAGAGCGGTTAGAACTAACAATTTTTGTTTGAAAATTGTAGCATGTAAGAGTTTTATATTGTAGCTTTTAACGTAGCATATGAGAGTTTTGTATTATTCACAATTGTAATTGATAATTAAAACCACTCCTCCAAACAGCCTACTAGAAATTATGTGAACGATTGTAAGAGTTTTGCACCACACAATTGGAGCCCCAAAACCCCAATACACCAACAACTTCCCATAAATTGCTAAAACTCTAACGTCCCCAAAAAGTAAAAACTATTTATCTCCAACACAAATACCTTGTTTGAAAACATAGTTTAAACTAAAAAGAGCTAGGTCAAATTGGTTTCATTACATTATTTTTTCTCATAAAATTTAAATTGCTATAGTATTTTAGGTTTAAATTGTTGGTTCAAATTATCTCAAACGGACTAAAAATAATGTTATTAGTTATTAATAACATCATGTATTAAAACAACCAAGACACTCTATCACGTCCTAAACTGGGTGGCAGTTAAATTAAAAATAATTAATTATAATTAAACTTAAACTCCAATGGTCCAACACCTTATGTTCTCAATATTTTCAAAATATCTAAATAAAGGATAAATATTTGTAATTACTTAACAAATTTAAATAAAAATAACTTAAAATAAAAACATAATCTAAATAAATTGGAATTACTAAAATAACCATGATAAATAAAAAAACTTAAAAACTCCACTAAATACTATCTGGGCCCATCGAACCACATACTAGTGTATACATAATCTAGACATATAAAAAAAAAGTAACAACCAAATTACAGTCCAACAAAAAATCAAGTCAAAGTGCATGAATATCATCTTATTATTACATACCTTGATTTTTTTTTTTTAAAAAAAACAACATTCAGCAATAAAGCAAAAGTAACACAAAAAAATTAAATTGTAAAAATAAATAAATAGCATGATCTGAACAAACTAGATCTCACCGAATGCTTCATATGATTTATCTTAATATCATAAATTAATACTTACTTGTTGCAATGTATGGAATGAACACTATCTAAGTGGCCTAATCGGGTTTTGGGACCTGTCTTGTAGGACACTCTCTGCACGACCTAAACTCTATGGTACCATGAATTTAAAAACATAACCAATCAGGGAATCTCACACCGATTGGCGTTTTCAAACTTTTCAAACATATTACCTTACTCGGGTGTGCTTATACCAAATATGGATTATTTTATCAAAATTATTTTCTCTTTAGAATAAATAGGAAAACGTTAGAAAGATGATGAAACTGAGTTGATGTGAGTAAGAAAATACTTTATGAGATTCATATAATGATATTGAGACATTATAACACGTTTTAGACACATTGGAATTGATTTAGGAGTGTTTAAACTCAGTTTGCGTTTAGGTGCTCAAAACAGAGCATCTATGTCTAGGCAATGAGGTAGACCATAGTTTGCGTGATAGATCGACCAAGGTGCTACACAACGGTGCAATCGACCACGGGTAGTGTACCACAGTAGACTGACCTACTCCAAAAGGCATTGTTTCAATCATCCAAGCTCCTTTATATTGTTATTGTGTTTTAAATGTATTTTCATTTCCTAGACTGACCAGAAACGATTGTTAGTGCATTTTAAAGAGATAAAATTATCATTTTAAATGTGGATTTTTAAATGATAAATGGCACAACAAGAACCAAGGATTCACATACGGCTGAGTTTTAGTTTAAGTTCTTGTGTTAATAAATGAGTTTATTCATAAGGTTAGTTGTTGTCCTCATGAAGCAAACGTTTAGCAGAGTGGAATATGGAGTTGGCCAGCTTTCCATTGCTAGGACTTATGGCAGGATCCTAAACCCATGATATTAAATTGTTTTGGCCATGAATTATATTCTTAAATGTTTTAAGAATTGAATTATTTTTTAAGTATGTTTTAAAGTTTTTTTTTTTAAATGTTTTCAAGATACATTTCTAAACAAAGAATGTTTTTTTAGAAAATAATCAATATATTGGTATAAGCATCAACCGATATGAGATTCCTTGGTTGGTAATGTTTTTAAATCCATGGTACCAGATAGAGTTCAAGCCGTATAGAAGGCAACCTAAAATGCAAATCCCAAAACCCCGATTGAGCCACTATGGCGGTGTTTATTCAAGGCGTTACAATAAGTAAGTATTAATTTATGATTTGAGATAAATCATATGAAGCATTTAGTAAGATCCTCCTGTTTAAATAATTTCATATTATTTATTTATTTGCGCTACTTCACTCATAGCTTTCGACTTGTATTTTACTTTATTTTCCTCCCAGAAAGTTTGCGAAATTCAATTGAGTAGATTGTGACTAGATTACTCGCAGAGTCCGTGAGCTGATTTGATGATCTATGTTTTCATCAAGGCATGTAATAATGAGACTATATTCATACACTTTCATTTATTTTGTTGCTCTATGGTTTGATTGTTATTTTCTTAATGTCTAGATTATGAATACACAACTATATGGTCCGTTGGGACCCGGGCAACATTTGGCGGAGTTTCCTTTTATTATTTAATTTATTGAGGTTATTTAAGTAATTTTTGTCTAATTATATGAGGCCATGATTTTAAGTTACTTAAATTGTTAAGTAAATTTCTCATATTTATTTAGATATTGTTGAGAAAATAAAGTTTCAAATTATTAGAATTCAAATTAAGCTTTAATTAATTATTTTAATTAAATCACCATGTCATTACTTGGGTTGCAGGCATGACACCAAGTCACTTTTTTGAAGCGGCAGACTGACCATTTTAAGAAGGCGAATGAGATCGCCACCTTGTCCGAGGCTGAGTTGGCCGTTGTCCTCTTCTCCCCCAACGGAAAGACCTTTTCTTTTAGGAAACGGAACGTCGAGTCCATCACATACTGGTTTCTAAAACAGGAGTCTAAACCAAGCAGCTGTGATAAGGGCAAAATCACCGGATATTATACTTTATTTTTTTGGTTAAGTATAATTTCGTAATCATTGTTCATGCATCTTTGTCTCACATGGATTATCATCCTGTTTTAACCAGTGACGAGCAATTACAATTAGTTTTAATTTAAATCATCAACTATAAATGTTGCCATTATTCATCGTTTTTTTGTAGCAATTTTTTTTACCTATTTTATTTGACCAAGATTTTTACGTCATTGGTTTTTCAAAAAATATTATTTCAATGTATATATATACTATGTGAATTCTAGATACATACTCAAGACCTTATTGTTGGTGTATAATATGAGTAGAACATGAAACGAAGGCTTCAATTTCTGGAAATAAGGAAAAATTTGAGGCGTATTAAAATACTTTCCCTAATAGCTTCATTTGCCTTTATTATTAAGTTTGCTAATGAGTTTAATGACTAATTACCAATTACCTTTAAGATACTACAAACTCTTGAACATAATATCTAGCAACAGTATTGTGTTTCAAAACAAGATATGAAATCTGTAAAATTCTAGAGATTTAATAAATTATAAGGGTGGAATTTCATAAATAGATACAATTAATATAGTCCATATAACCTTTTATATAAAGATGCCTCTATATTAATAAAGGCATCTTTTTATGTAATATCATAGCCATTACAATAGATATATCCGTTAGTAGTAAACATTCAGGCTTGTATGAAAACACACAACCAATAGACACACCAATTTAAACAACTCAAATGACGTACTTTCATTCAGTGTTTTTCTTGAGCTAGCATCGCGGCGCCAAGTGCACTAAACTAAAATTTCCAGAACAACATAGTTGCAATGCAGCCTTCGTAGCAGGCCCGGCCAGCAATTTGCCAGCCAACACAGCGACTTTAATTTTCTGGTGCTATGGTGTTGGATAATGCTCCAGCGCCTGCTCCCTATCCCAAAAATGATTCCAGCATCATTGCCTCAAAAAACTAGCATCGTTTGCTTAATACTGATTCTGAATACTTGATTCTACACATATTTTCCTTATTTTCATGTATGACTTTGATTACAAACAATTTGAGAGACTAATTACAATCTCTATTATAATTTATTATTGGTGCATATGTGAGTAGAACAAGAAATAGAAGCTTGAATTTTTAGAAATAAGGAAAAGTTTAAGGCGTATAGAAACACTTCTTTTAAGGCTTTTATTTGTTCTCACTACTAAGTTTGCTAACTAGTTTAATGACAAACAAGATACAACAAACTTTGAAACACAATATATAGTAAAGGCTTTATTATCTTTTTTATTACAAACTGCCACGAGCCTTTCTATTCTACAAATTATATTTTTTAACTAAATGCATCTCAAACATTGAATGGAACTGTCGTTCTTAATTTTCTTAGTTAAAGACATGTGGGGCTTGTGTGTCCCATTTGATTTGATCGATGTTCGAAGGGTAAAAAGTAAAAAGACGTAGCAGTCATGCACTACTTGTTTTGGCTAGATATCACATAGTTATAACCTATAACAAAAAATGGAAAGAGAACAATTTTGGTATCTTTATTTTGACGACACTTCACGTGGACATGTCCCCGGTCGGGATGCATTGATCATCCTAAAAGTGGAATAATTTGAAGTCCTTGTATACATACGTGGATATGTAGACTCGAATGTAATAATACTTTTTTTTTTTTAGGCAGTTAACATTTTCCTTATCACTACAAACGATGCGCATACTTCAACACAATATCTTATTAAAATACTAAAAACTGATTAATTCTCTCTTATCCATCGATTGCAATTGATAATGCTTGCAAAATATTCTAAATTAATCATAAATTCAAAACCTAGTCAAATCATCTATATTAAGTATATCTTTTATGTATGTATATTTGTAAATAAAAACTAAAAACAAGAAAAAAAAATAAAGAAGAAGACGATGGACATTATTGCTAATTCTTATAAGAAAGCAAAGTTTTATTTGAAAAAAGGAAAAAAAAATGAAAATAATAGTGCTCAATGTCTAGAAAGATCTTTAGCAAAATTAGTCATGAAACATCATCGTGGGTGTCATCCACTGTAAGAAGAAAATAGAACGTTAGATAGCCTTCAAGAAAAAATTAAATAAAATAAAACAGGTATCATTTTCTTAAAAAAGAAAAAATTCCATTCATTAAATAATGCAAAGAAAGAAATATATAGGTAGTAAAGTTAGGCTCTAGAACTAATGAATATTTACCAAAATTAAAATGGCATAATTACAATCTATAGCAGGTAAGAATACACTGAGAAATTAATGTGTTAAGTTCTAACTAAGGAAATTTTTTTTTTTTACAAAGTAGGCCAAAAAAAGTTAGAGAGAGAAACAAGACAAGAGACTGGAGTCCAATTATAACCTCTATTTATACAGCTAGAGAAAGCAAGGTAAAGCATACCCCTGAGAGCCAAAAATTTTTGTTTTCATATTGTCTCTCTCAAAGCCTTTCTCCATACTAAGCTTTGTTTTTTTTTTTTTTTTTCCCTTGAAGCCATGGAAAACAAACGCCAATCAAAGGGAAAGCAAAGGATTGAGATGAAGAGGATTGACAAAGAGGAAGATCGCATCACAACTTTCTCAAAACGTAGATCAGGAATCTACAAAAAGGCCACGGAGTTGGCCACTCTCTGTGGGGCTGAGGTTGGTTTTGGGACCTTCTCTCCCTCTGGAAAACTCTTTTCCTTTGCTCAACCTTCTATGGAATCCATAGAAAATCGGCTCATCAACATCCAAGAGCCCCCATCCATGTTCAATCCAAACGCCGTCTCCGATCACCACCCCCTCGTTCGGGCCCACCAGCAGGCAAAGTTGGTTGCGGTGAACCAGCGCTACAGCGAGCTGGCAGGCAGCCTTGCGGCAGAGAAGGAGAAAAGCAAGGCCATCGCGAAGTTAGTGGAGAATTCTGCGGCCCACAGGAAGGCAAAGGCGGTGGCGGAGAAAGGCTGGTGGGAGACTCCGGTTGACAACCTCGAGCACGAGGAGCTTATCCAGATGAATGAATCATTGCAAGATCTTCACAAGAAGTTGCGCAACCATATCAACGGAGAGAGGGCTAGGGCTAACAATAATGTTGTTAATGCCCCTTCTTCTTCTGCCTGAACTGCAATGGTTTTTGGACAAGGAATGTCCAATCTGATTATTACTGATCAGGATCCTAATTCTTCTTCTTTGACTCTGGGTCTTGGCAATATCAGCTCCAGAAAAAGCCCTAACTAGATCCCCGAAGAACCCCAATTATTAAAGATAGCAATGCTCAATTTTGTTGTCGTCTTTTAGCTATTATAGTCGGATATTTGATCATTTCGTCTGTTTCATTTCGTTTTATGTTTATGTCATCTTGTTTCATTATGCTTTGTCTCCAGCACAAATAGGGTATTAAATATATCGTTTTAGCATTTTAGGAAAAAAACTTAGTAGTGCTAACAGAGCATCATTTATTAGGAGAGGTGAGAGGAGAAAGAGACATTGCCTTTCTTAGTTGATTTTGTCTTAATGTTTTTATTGTGTTACTATTTAATTTTGCACCCCCACTTGCACACCTGAAAAAGAAAATGAGCATTGCTACCAGAGTGGTATTTTAGTGGAATATTTTAATGATAAAAATATGTTGTCGTTATTCTTTTTTTTTTAACCAAGATTTTTACGTTATTCGTTTCTCAAAACATATTATATGCATATATATATATATATATATATATATATATAGATCTGTGTGTGTGCCTTTATATAGACTACTCTGAATTCTAGATATACACTAAAGGGTCAAGACCTTTTTGTTTCTAAGAAATATTAATGAACTTTTGTGTCAAAAAGAAAAATTAATATTCTAAAGAGACACTATTAATTTAATCATTTTTGTACCAAAAAAATAACTTATCTTTTTTCGTTAAAAAAATGTTAGCAAGAAAGTGAACTTACTATCATACTAGAGTTACACAAAGTAAACTTACATAAATATATTGCAAACATATAGGGTTCGTTTGGTACATATATTCGAATTAGTGATTTAATTTGAGTTAGTGATTTAAATTGTTATCCAAATTGATGTTTGAATGTATATTTAAGTTTTAATCTAAGTATAGAATAAAATTAAAATATGTGTTTAGAAAGGTAGTGAAAATGGTTTTTGATTTATTAATAAATCTAATAAAACTTTTATGTTAATGATCTCAAAAAAAAAAAATTCAGATCTTAATTTATTTATCTCTTCACTAGGAACATAACATAAGAAAGAATCATTTCAATTGGATAACACATAAAGAAGTTATGATTTTTTTCACTCAAATATAGAAGAGAGAATTTTAGTTTTTACTGTTGCAGAGATAACCGAGTATGAAAAGTTTAAGAGAGTTAGAACTCTAAAAACTTGAATTCTTGATACTCAAAGGATTCAAAATTTTGGGGAAATAAATACATATCTAAAGGATTTTTGATACTCAAATCTAGATTTAAGTTCATTAAATACAAAGAGTACTTAAAACAAACAACCCCATAAAAACACATGTAAGAAAGTGACAAGATACAGATAATAAAGGTAAAATTTTAACCTATTTCATAATTATTGACTCTGAAAAATTTTAAAGTGACAACTAAACTCTTGCAAACGTCTACTAAATCATTTTCTTTCAAATGAAAACTTTAAAAACTCTTGAGGGTTTTTTTTTTCCCCTCCTCTCTAAAGGAAATGTTTTAGCAGTTTGCAAAAGTTTACTTGTCACTAAAACAATTACGCCATTTGATTTACAGTTTAAGCAATAGTTAAAATATTTTTGTGATATTTTTCTCTTCTAATAATTTGAACTATCAAACAGACTAGAAATGATAAAAGTTGAAAAAAAAAAAAAACTAAAGTTCAAATATGAATCCAAAGGTTAAAAAGGCTAAAATGACAGCATGAAGAAATAACAAAGCTTAAAAAAGGGAAAAAAATTCCATTTCATGAAAAGAAACTTGCTATTGCTTTCTTTATATTCTAGCCTATATACTCTGTCCTAATAAAACCTCGTCATTATTATCTATAAGATTCCTTTCCTTTTCCTCCGATATTTTCCCTAAAAAAGCTAACTATCCTCTCGATACTATGCATAGAAGGCCATCGAGCCAACAGGCCGCAACCCAAGGGCAGGCAAAGGATTGAAGATGATCGACAACAAAGAAGATCATCTGATTAACTTCTCAAAGAGAAAAGCTAGGATTTTTTTTTAAAAAAAAAAGAAAAAAGCCAGCGAATTAGCCACTATTTGCAGAAATTAGGTTGGTTGTCTTCTCATCCCCTGGGAAGTCGTTTTCTTTTGGCCACCCCTTAGTGAATGTAATGGCCGGCCGATTCATGGCCGGCTGAGACCCAAAGAACATGGATTGCACCACCCAACTAATTGTCATGGCCTCCGGTGTTGCTAGGTCGAGAAGCTCAAAGAGCACCGCAACAACCTCTATGAGAGGTGCTGACAAAGAAGATGAATGGATTGGCTTTCGGCCCGGGGAGGAGGTGGCTAAATGTCAAAGAGTATGACGAGGATGAGAAGGAGGAGGTAGAGGCGGTGGTGGAAGTGGAGGAGAAGCAGTAGTGGGAGGCACCACTGGACAGGCTCGATGCAGAGGCGCTCAAAGAGAGGTATTGGTCTCTTTAGGAGCCCCACAAGAACATCTGCGTCCCTGTTAAGGATAGGATGGTCGATGCCAATGCTAGCTTTGGGGGCAATCTCGTTGCTCTTTCGCCTTCGCCGCACGGATCCAATTCGTCAGCATGCGGTGGAGTTGGGACTAATTCTCACCCGGTTAATAATGTTGCTAGCAATGATTACAAAATCAATATTTCCACCGATATTTTTGTCAAAATTTTCATATTTTAAAAGTACAGATATAGAAACATGGGTATCATATCCTTTCTGCAGAATATCTAAAAATTTATATAGAAATATGCGCAGATATTAATATTTTGATGAAAATATCAATTTACATAAAAACTATAGTGTTAAATAACAAAGTAGGAAAATTTTATAAAAATTTCCACGAAAACATCAGGAAAATATCGACAAAATATTCATGCTTTATACTTGTTTTTTTAATTTACTTTTGAAATATAAATTTTTTTATTTACTGTTTTATGTAGTCTTTCATAAATTTATTTTTCAACGTTATAAAATTCATGTTTTTGTTTACTTTTTATATGCAATTATTAATAGTCTTCTGAATCATAATAAATTTTATATGACTGGATGACTAAATTTATGAGGCAATAAAACTTAAAAAAATATTAAAGAAGTAGAGAACTTGACAGTGTTTATTACTTCTTAGCAATAGGGTTAACTCACAATTTGCTATGCATGGAAAGGTAGTGGTTAGAGATCAAGAGATATGCATGTTATGTTTAGAATTATATAAGAAACTATTTAAACTTCATGTCTTGATATCAATATTATTTAAACAAAGAAGGTATTTTAAATACTTTTGAACCTCCTAGAAGCTCTTTATAGTGTTAATGTTTTCTTATCTTGCATAAAACCATGTATGTGAAGTACTTGTATTATATTGACTTTTAACTATTTCACTCAATTTGAAATTCTATGCTTATCATTTATCAAATTATGATCAAACTCTTACAATTCATATTTATCACATACTTAGTATTTTGGTTGAGAGTTTTATCTACATTATATATATTAATTTTAGAATTTCTCAAAGTCTTATTTAAAAAATAATGTTTAAGATGATTTTCTGCATTTTAGGTCAATTTCCACCTATATAGATATTTTTGCAAAATTTAAATACCGATATATTTCTATAGACACTACAAAAAAAACTACATTTAACGACATATTATTTACGATATATAGTTTTTGAATGTCGTTGAAAAGTACATACAACGACATCTCCAACAAAGATATCATTAACGACATTTGAAACAATAATTAACGGCATCTATATAGATGTCGTATTAAAGGTCTCCTTTTAACAACAATAGTTTAGTATCGTTAAATCATTTAACGACAAGTAGGAGATATCGTCAAAGCTTTAAAGATTTTACGACACCCCTTATAGACGACATTGGTCAAGATGTCGTCTATAAGGGATGTCGTGGAATCTCCAAGACTTTGACGACATCTCCTACTTGTCGTTAACGACACTAAACTATTGTCGTTAAAATGAGACCTTTAATACGGCATTTATATAAATGTCGTTAATTATTGTTTCAAATGTTATTAACGACATCTTTGTTGGAGATGTCATTGTATGTACTTTTCAATGACATTAAAAAAGTACATGTCGTAAATAATATGTCATTAAATGTAGTTTTTCTTGTAGTGGGATATCGATATTTTCATCTGTTGTCGCTAGGAATAATCAGGCTAATTAGCTTCCTTGGACTAGCTCTCCTCTTCCTTCACAGGGTTATGGCTATGGAAACAATCATGAGCAGTACTAATAAGAAGACTAATTGTAGTTCTAAGAATTAATGTCTGTTAAGGTTGTGGAGTCGTTCAATTTCCTCCAAAAAAAAAAAACATATTTGTTGTTGTAATTGGTATCCTTGGTCTCAAAGACTCCCCATTTTGGGTTTTCTTTTTCTATCTGATTTTATTGTCTATGTTCTTTTTTTTTTTTTTTTTCATTTCTAGGGTTTAGTGATGAGTGTGTAAGTGATTTAGGTTTTTCTATAGTTGTGTTGATCAGTTAACCTGTTTTGTTTCATTTAGTAGTGAAGTCGCTTTTCTTTTTTTTTTTTTTTTTTTTGGGTGCTAATCCGTTGCTTTTAATTTAGAACGAAGTCGCTTTTAATTTATGTTTAGTTTGTTAGCTTTTCCAGTTTGTTTATATCCTATGCATTTTCGTAGAATTCTTTTGCAAATTTTTTGTTTCTTTTTTTTTTTTTCTGCCTATTAAGTAAAGCGGTGGTTTACTGGACTTCCTTTTACTAGTACTTAATAAAGAAGAAACCAACAACCTGTGGGATTGGGTGGTAAGAAGCCCATTCTCCCTTAAGCAATGTCTGGAGTTCGAGTCTTGTGTATGGAGAAACAGGTGTTGGAAGAGCTTCCTCCGTATGGGTCCGACCCGGCTCGAATCCGGATTAGTCGGGTTTACTCCCGCTAGAGTTGAGGGACCTTTTTATGTGGGTTCGTGCCTCTATGTGGAGGGTTCAGATACCGGATGGTTCACCAAAAAAAAAAAAAAAAAAGAAGAAGAAGATAGTTATAACAATAAAAATTTAGCAATGAAGCCGTTTTTGTTTGGTTCGAATGGTATGAATACGTAAGAATCAAGATCTTATTTTACGAGTGTTCTTGGTAAAATTATTTGAGTCCGTTAACTAGTATAAATGAAAGGCAAATTCACTTCTTAGCAACAGAAAAAAGGAAAAAAAAAATGCAATTTCATTGCAACAAAAATACACTCTCAGTAATTGGATATTATACTCTAATTTATTTTTGTTAATTGCAATTTCATAAACAGCTCATACATCTTTGTCTTGCGTGGATTACATCCTATTTTAGCCAGTGATAAAGCCAGAAATTTTTATACTTTGATAATTTTAAATAATAATCTTATTATAAAGGCTGTTGAAAATGTTTTATACACACAAGCAAAGTAGCGTTTATAAATTGATTTTTCATTTGATTGCGTACTAAGATGATGCTTTTTTTTTTATATGTTT
Source organism: Artocarpus hirsutus (assembly GCA_946598075.1). Lineage (NCBI taxonomy): Eukaryota > Viridiplantae > Streptophyta > Magnoliopsida > Rosales > Moraceae > Artocarpus > Artocarpus hirsutus. The sequence goes on along the minus strand of CAMOHE010042656.1, from coordinate 38,882 downwards.
TAATAGTTAAACATATAAATTGTGAACGTTAAATGTATACTGTACTTAAATAATCAATCCTTATTTTCAATAATAATAATAATAATAATAATAATAATAATAATAAATGTATTCTTTTTTTGGATGTAATAATTATACAATATGAGAATTAGATCACAAAAAGTTTTTGTAGCAATTATCAAATCGTTGTAAAAGGAAAAAAATATATTAAAATATTATTATTAGGAAATCAAAAGTAAAGCACTAAAATAATTGACCTTCTTTTACAAGCACTAAAATAATTGACCTTCTTTTACATCAGGCTTTTTTCTAAAAGGTAGCCATAGTGTTATTCAATAGTTTTGGCGAAAGAATGAGAATAAATGTAATATTAATTATATAATACAGGTATATGTCCACAGATACTTTAAAAAATAAAAATAAAAATGCAAGGGGGGTGGGTGTGCGTGTGAGTGTTTTTGGGGGAATTGAGCCCCCCGTCCTTTATTAGCTTCGTCACTGGTTTTAGCATCACTCGGTAGTGACTTTGGTGAAAAATGTGCATTGTTTATTTCTATCCTAGATAGTTTGTGGACGGTGAAAAAAAAAAGGGACAATTTCTCTAATAGGAATAAAAAATCCAAAAAATGATTTTGATCAAATATAACGACTTTTATCCGGATTAATGATTTCAAAATATGCATCATTGTTGATGGTTCTCAATAGAGAAGTTCCAAAAAAAAAAAAAAAAGATTTTCTGTAGACTTGTACTTTGTTGTTAGGTAACTTCTATATATTATGCAAACCTATATGTATTTTTTATCAATAAATTTTTAAATTTTAAAGCATTTAAAAAAGAGTAAATTAAATATCCTTCTCTTAAGGGACATTTCTAGTCTTTTTCTCATAATCCTTGGATTATCCTGTATATTTATATTTTCTTGTTGTGATACATTAACAACTGTGATGCCCCCAAGCTAGCAGGTTATTTATTAATTTTATTGAATCCTGCCAGCCTAGAAAGTGTTACTTCTTATAAGCTTTTTATTTAAATAAACTAACATTTAATCAAATTACTACATGCAATGGAATTATCAAAATCACAATTATTATACAAAAATCTAAAGAAATCCAAATATTAAAATATCAAAAGTATAATAGCCTAATCATGGGACTACAACTTCACTTTTCATGGAACTTTAGATTCTCTTGCTCAGCAAACCTTTGTTCATACATAATAAAGAAATTGGCTAATCTACATCACAAGAAACTATTATGAGCCAAATACCCAGTGAGTAGAAATTATGTAATTTAATATAGTCGCATCATGTATGGACTCATAAAATTTTTATCGTACCTACCTTATCATTAAAATGTTTAATGCACGCATAGTTATGTATACTCTGAGTTGCCTACCCAGGCCTATTATAAACATTCGTGTATACTAATAAACCTTTACCGAGCAATAGTATCTCAGTCTATCCCATGAGACAATGTAGTCCTTCGATTCTAGGAACTATAAAAAAAAGATCCAAAAAAATGGTCCCAATCTATCCTATGAAACCATTTGAGTCGTAGGCTACCCATAGAACTTAATTAAGGTCACTTACAAGCAAACAATACAGTGCACACACAAACAGTCTCTTTCTCATAGTACGATTATTTTCTTCAGCAAACTATACATGTCCATTTATGTCATGAATACAAATAATATAGTAAATCATATATATTACAATAACAATCTTGTGATAGAGTTGAAATGAATTTTTACTTACCTCATATCGAAATAGAAGTTGACAAATGAAAGGCGTCAGGGTTTTCATTAAGCTAGACGTGCTAAGCTACCTAATATTAATAGTAACTCAAACTCGTGACATAACTATTAATTATGACATGCTTTATTCAACAAATTCATATTTATACATTTCCTGATATAATTATGCTCTCATAAACAAAAAGTTTATATATATATATATATATGCATATATAGTCTTTTTGTTTATGAGAGCGTAATTATATCAGGAATTATATACAGCCTTTAGAATTTTGAGATTAAACTAAAATTCCAACAAAATACTTTAAAGCACTGAGAGTTATATACAGGCATGTATACAAATGTACATGCATGTTATATAAGTGACTTTTATATACCTAGTTGATATATATGAAAAAGCAACCGAATCATTCTTTCACAATACTATTATAATCGTTGTATAAAAAGAAGAATAACAATATATATTTACACACACACTAAAGATATACAAATTTCTATCATTTTTAATGCAAATCCCTCAAATGGGTTCAATATAAATATATATATAATACAGATATCTAAATGAAGCAAAACAACTTGCCTATACGAAATATATATAACGTCAAAAATCTATGAAAATATATAAATACAAATTGTCAAAATCTATATAGTTGATAGTTCTTCATTGAATCCACTTACTGCTAAAGATATAAATATCATGAAATCTAAACATAACTAGCCATTAAGCTTCTTACTTTATGGTATTTAATGGCAGAGAATATGTGCAATCTAAGCTCAAAAGTTTCTCAGTGAAAAACAAATGATTAAGCAAGAACTATTTCTATCTTTCCCCTTCAATAAATGGCTAAAGAAACTTGAAAAAACAATTCTCGATGAAACAAGATATATATCAAATATTATATATCTGAATACTAAGTCGTTTTCACTACTTTTCTTTCTTTTATATATACATAGGAAAAAACGATGGTAAGACCCTTCAAAAGATCTCATAAATAATACTCTTTTGTGTAGATAAAATATAAATCTGATCGTCTAAATCTAGAGAGAAAATGCTTTAAATTATCAAAAAACTCAAAAATTAAAATTCAAAAACAAAATAAACAATCTCATAAAAGGAAAAAAAAAACTATTCTCAAAGGAGGATCTCTAATGACCTCTGTTCTAGCCGGCAACTCAGATTGAGCCGTTGAGCTCAGATCCATTGCGACAACCATGGTGGACATTGCTGTTTGCTGGTGACGATGAATGCTCAAGGGCCACCATCGCATGTTTAACATCGCAAAGGGTCATCGATGACCCATGAATGGGTCAGCGTCGACGACCCCAGATTACAAATCGTAGGCTCAGGGCCTATGGGAGGCTGCAACTCCTTGGAGACCCTCAATCGCAAGTGAAGGTCACAAGCGGAGGGTCGTGCCTCACCCCCTTCATGAATCACGATCCACCTCCCATGGGCATATTTATCGCAACCTTCAGAGGTTGAACCCCCCTTCGATCATCTCCTTAGATTGTGATGGAGCCTAGATCACAAACCATCTCGACTAAGTTTTGAACAGCGCTGGGCAATCGAGGAGGTCGTCGAGGCTGAGCAGAGTTCGTCATGACTGAGTTTTGAACTGCCTCGATACTCTTCTCCTCCTCTGTCGCTTCTTTTTCGGCTATCTCTGACGACTTTTTGTTGTCGTAAACTTATTTTTGTTTTTATTTTTGATTCTATTTTTGTTTTTTTTAATTGTAATTTTTTTAATTTTAATTTTATATTATTTTTTATTAGGTATATGAGAGTGTGATTATTTGGTGGAGCTGAGTTTTTAAGCTATTAGATTTAATCGAATGGCTAAAAAACTAGGTCTTATTTATATGGCCTTTTCAATGGGTCCTACTATAGCATTTCCTATATATGTATTATTATTAATATTATTCATAGAAGCAAATAAATGACATAGCAAAAGTAAATATAGCCGAATATATATTACTAGTACTATTATTATTATTATTATTATTATTATTATTATTATATAGTTGAAAATTTTTATTTATATATATGCATACACACGAGACATAATAAACGACATGTTCAAACATTTTTTTTATATGCATAATAAAATAACATATTAAAGGTAAATATGTTATTAAACTAAATATAACATGTAGGTTTTAACAAAATTATAATACAGTAATTTAAGCGATATATAATCTAATGGCTTGATAAATAAAATTACAACATCTTTAGCTTAGCACATTGAGCTTTCGGACCGAAGAGATTAAGCTTTCACACTGTGTCAAATAACTTGAAATCAAATTATTAAAATTAAGCATCTCAGTAATAATTATAAATTAACATTATAAATGCAATACAAACATATTATTATTGACTAAATTTGTATGTGAAAATTTACGGCACTACAATCCTCTACAATTTATAGAAATTTCATCTCCAAAATTTACAAACCTCCTAAACAATATAGGCTCTTTGTTTTCTCTTGCAAAAAGTGATGAAAGTAACATCTCAATCAAGCAAGCTATATAAACCTTTAAACATCTATCATTTATTTCAAATGACTAAAAAGAGAGTAAATAATATAACTTGTTGCTCAAGGAAACGATTATGCTTTTTGGGTCTTTATTGAATTCATTGCAGACTTGAAAACTAAAACTTTCAATAATAACTATCCAATTATAGCCTTTCATACTTAAATTGTCTAACTCAAGAAGGCATAAAGCATCCACAATTTATAAGCATATCAACAAATAAAACGATTTCCAGTACTCTTGAAAATAAAGCTATATGTTTAATACTAAGAAACCAATAAAATTCATTTGCCTTCTGGTTGCTATATGATACGTAATGCACCTCTGTATTAATACATACATGCACACACATATATTTATAACTTCTATAATCAAATTCATTAAAATCATTAAGTCACTATAAGAAATGAATAACTTAATGATAACAAAATGAATAACTTAACTATAACATCTTCAACTAGAAGGCATCCTAATTAATTAATTATGCACGCATAAGTGGTACATATAAGAATCTATAAATAAAGGTACTCATGATTAGAAATTCATTTAAAAATATATATATATATTAAATTTAATAACTTTTTAATCATATAAATTCCATGCTTAAATATCCACATATATACATATATATACAGATCACAAATAAAGTGACATATTTTCCCTCAAGCATATGATTCATATAGAACTACATAGAATATAACTAGTAAATGTGAAGAGTATATGATCATATGGTACAAAAGATAAATAGCTTATCGTACCTTTTTAAAAGCTAAATAAAAGAAACCTTTCAATATGTTGAACATGATTTTTTGATAAGAAACACACCAAGGTCTTTTTCCTTCTTTTTTGGTCCTTTATGGTGGTAAGAGCCATAATTAAAAACAAAAAAAAAAAAAAGCTATCATGGCTACTACCTGTAGTATAAAAGCCAAAGAACAAAAGACCAATAAATAAGTTAAACATGACAATAAATAGAATACTTGTTGGGGTTTGGTAGATTTACAGGGTATGACTTGTCAAGGTAGTACACGCGTTGGTCTTTGATTTGCTAGACTTGATGATGACATAGTCGGAGCGAGGAATGAGTCTATACGAGATGACTTCGGCAAGACCTCCAATGGATGGTGGGGATGGTTAAGTCTAGATTGAGCCAAAGAAGACATCTTCTAGGACCAGCTCCATTGCCAAACAGCCAAAAAAAACTTCCAAAATAAGAAAAAGTACAAAAATATAGCAAATAGAGGAACTAGCATAAATGGCAATGGTGGGAGGAGTAGACAACAGTTGATAGAGGAATGACTTCAGAAGGTTGCGAAAAATTTGCCTTCATCATTGGATCTGGGCTACTTTCATGTGTCGAAGAGCTGATACATGAGGCTTCGAAGTTCTTTGAATTTTTTAGAAAATGTGCTCTTGAGATAAACGGAGGTTGCCTTCATTATTGGGCCTAGACCATCGATGGCAAAGCTTAAATTTTGGATAATACTGAGGGCAATGATGAACTTCAACAAGGTTTCTAAGTACTTCGGCAACAATTTTGTAAGATTTGAAGAGGCTAAAGTAGGTAATGGAGTGAGGAATTGTTCTCTAATAGTGCTAGCAACAAGTTTTTGTGAAAATCTTCTAAGTCTAAAGAGCACAAACTTGGAAAAAGATGATGATTTTTTGAAGCTATGGAGGATGAACATGGTGTGGGAATATGGGCTTAAGTCCCTCTAATCATCATCCTGTGTTAAAGGAAGAAGATGAGGGGTATTTAGAATAAAGGTGACTGACTTGCTCTAGAGCTGGTCTCTAAGTGCTCCAACATGTGTGTTGGCCCTGTTTCCCTCCGGAGCAAGTGGTGTTAGTGCTTTTGAAGGTTGATTTCTAGGTTAGTCAAAAACAAAATACATTAAAGGTTGCTCAAGAGCTCTTCTAGGCCATATGCTCTAAAGTAATTTGACAAAGTTTGACTCTCTATTTCTTGGGGGCCGGTAAGCATGCTTCCCCCTTTAGCACCTAGTCTCTATTTTCATTAATTATGGAATTTTTGAAGCGTCGTTTGAAATTTCTTCAAAATTTTAGGGCAAAAATTGGTGACGAAGGTAGGCACAGAGCCTCCAACAATAGACTTTTAAATTGGATGAAGATTATCATAACGTAGATATGGCCCTTTTAGAGGCATGCTGGATGCTTTGAATGTGTGCTAGGCGCTCTATAGGTAAGTTTGATGCTCCATTGCTGGGTTTTTCTTAGTATTCTTACTATGAAAATGGTTTCCAGACTTGGGATTTGTTTCTTTGGGTTGTGCTAAGGCAAATATAGAATTTTTTAGCTATTTTAAAGGGAAAAATAGGCTTTTGGGTTTTTTTTCCTCCATAACCTATTTATTTTAGTTCAAATAATTTTGAAATCCCCAAGTGGGACATAAAATCGAATTGAACCAGAACAAATGGGCCTTAACTACTCATGGCCTACCAAACTATGACGTAGATAATTCCCCAAGCATGGCTTAGGTCTATGAAGGAAGCCTATCGATGCCATAGTATGAAGATGTTGGACTTGGACCGTAGGGACCTGGTACGAATTTGGCCATCAGCATTAGCCCCGTTGGTTGAGCGGGTAATGCAGCGAAGTAAGATAGTCCAAGCAACCAATCATTGCAGCTCGGGTTGCACATGTCTCTTGCAGATGTCTAGTGGTGATATACGCTTTCCTTCCGTAACATCGGCTACTCGTTCTATGCTTTCCGAACATTTTTGAAACAAAATTCATTAGTTAGCTTCTCCGGAGGTCATTTTGACTTTCCAAAGCAACGTTGTGACAAAGTCGCCACGCATTTCAATTTGCCAAAACTTCCATGGATGTGCAGCTCTGAAGGGAAGTTAGCACCTTAATGGCAAGCATTCACGTGAAAAACAAGGAGATCCAAGCATTAGGTATTCACCATCCTTCTATTATGTATGGTTATATATGCATATATATATATATATATATTAAAAAAATTCAAAAAGCTGAAAATATGCTTCAATATTTTCAAAATAAATTGTAAAATAACTACCCATTTAAAAAGAATCACATCTCTTTGCAAATAAATAATAGCATATGCATTACTATCATTGTCATTATCATACACACACATATATATATGTTTTTTAAAAAAAAAAAAAAAAGCCTTGTCTCAAATGTGTAAAAGGGTTTTTTTTCTAAAGAGAAATGATTACACTCACATCTCTCTTCACACCTATTGATCTTGGCTACTTTCGTGTGTCAAAGAGCTGATACATGAGGCTCTGGTGTTCTTCAAATTTTTTGGAATATGTGTTGTGGAGGCAAACGTAGGTTACCCTCATCATTCAGTCTAGACCATCGATGGCAAAGCTTGAATTCAAGAAACTCTTGAGGCTAATAATGAACTTTGACAAGGTTTCTAAATACTTCGGCAACAATTTCTTAAGATTTGAAGAGGCTAAAGTGGGTAACAGAAAAAGGACTCATTCTCTGATAATGGTGGCGATGAGTTTTCCAAAAAAGCTTCCATGTCTGAAAAGCACAAACTTCGAAGAAGATGATGATTTTATGAAGCTACGGAGGATGACAATGGTGTGGGTATATGGGCTAAAGTCCCTCCAATCATCTTGTATTGAAGGAAAGAGAAGAAGGGTATTTATAGTGAAGGCAATTGGCTTGCTTTAAAGCTAGTCTCTAAGTGCCCTGACATGCGCGCTTGCTCTATATCACTCCGAAGCAAGCGACATCAGGTGCTTTTGGAGGCTGATTTCTGAGTTGGCCAAAAAGGCATACATCTAAGGTTGCCTTGAAGCTCTTTTAAGCCTGATGCTCCTAAATGGTTTAACTAAGTTTGACCGTCTCTTTTTGAACTTTTCCCTCCAATGCCTAGTTTTTCTATTTTTGTCGAGTCTTAAATTTTCGATGCAACATCAAAATTTTAGGTAGGAATTGGTGAGAAGGCATGGGCAGAGCCTCCCACGGTGGACTCTCAACTTAGACGAAGATTATCTCAACATAGACGAAGCCCCTTTGGAAGCATGCTGGATGCTCTGGAGGCATGTTGGACACTTTGGAGGTATGTCCGATGCTCCATTGCTAGGTTTTTCTCAGCATTCTTACTATAAAAATAGTTTTCAGACTTGGGCTTTGATTCCTTACGCTATACAAAGGCAAAAATAGAGTTTTTCAGCTATTTTAAAGGGCAAAAAGAAAGGCTTTGGATTATTTTCCTCCATCACCTATTTATTTTAGTTCAATTAATTTCAGAATCCCCCCAAACGGGACTTGAAATTGAATATGAATCAAACCAAAACAAATGGGCTAACTTAACTACTCATGGCCTACCAAACTATGATCCATGATAATTCCCCAAGTGCCGCTTTGATGCCATAATATGAGAATCTTGGGATTTGGGAATCGATGGGGCCTGATATGAAATTGGCCATCAACAATACTTCGGAGAAGTTTAACGGTTCTTTACGATATAAAAAAAAATAAAGAAAAAGCACTTCGGCTGGTCACTTCACACCTTTAAATTAACACCTTAAGAATAAAAATTCATATGCTTTCTTCTTTATATAGCTATAGCATGTGATCATGAAGATATAAATGTATAAAAAAATATAGTTATTATTATAAACATTATTATATTTATAAATACAACCTGCATCATGAGTTTTTACATCTCTAACAATAATTGAATTGCACAAAATTACGCATCTAACTATCGATATATACATAAATCTGAAATAGCAAATAATTACATATTAAAGGTCTCTACTTCAAAATGTATACCTATCCATAAACATATACAACTGTCTACAACAGAACCATATGCATGTTTACATAAACAAGACTCAAATAAGTACAATATTCACTACTTTAATTTAATCCCTTTTATTTTTCTGACATGTTTTAGATTAAAAGTTGGACTTATGGACACAGGTAAAAGATCTAAAGATGTAACACCACCTGAGGATCTTGATTTCTCCTGTCTTTCACTCTCTTCTAGTGTGAACCGTTGAAGGAAGTATAAGATAAAATCTCGAACATCTTTTTCGGATTTTCTAAAATGACAAGGCCAATTAAAATTGCGCAATACCAATTGATTGCAGTTAAAATCTTTACTGTAATCTCTCAATAACTGTTGCTCTTTTATTTATGATTAATAAATGTTACATAATTTCTCTAATTTATCATCATTAAATTATAACGTGGTACAATAATTATTGGTTGTAGATTTATGTCCAATCAAAACTGTTCACTATATGTTGATTTGTTATTACTTCGTTTTCATTTGACGATCAATGTTTTTTTATTCTACATATAGAAGTAAATGTCTATATATTTATTCAAAATTCTCCAATAGCGTCTATAAATCGATCTAGACCCTCAATACGAATATAAGAACATCTCTCTCTAGTATTGAAGTATCGGTTATTAACAAATAATGATCTATCTATGATTAATAATTGTTACAAGATTTCTCTATTTTATCATCACTGAACTGTCATGTGGAACACTAATCATTGCTTGTCGTTTGGTGTCTAATTGATACATTGCTGGATGATTGGGGTTCACTATGATCATTGATTGTCACTTTGTTTCCATTGAACTATCAGTATTTTTTGTATTTCTAACCGATATGCTATATATGAAAGGAAGCACATATCTATAAATTTTGTTCATATTTCTCCAATAGTATCTATAAATCTAGACCCTTGATACGAATATATGGAGTACAATTATCTCTCTTTCAACTAAAGTATCAGTTATCAGCAACCATTACCCTCCATTTATGATTAATAATTGTTACATGATTTCTTAATTTTATTACCATTAAACTGTCAAATGGTACAATAATTATTGGTTTTCGTTTTGTATTCAATCGATACATTATTGTCGGATGATCAATGTTCAATAGGTTTTTGTTGGTTGTCGCTTTGTTTCCGTTGGATGATAGGTGTTTTCTGTGTTTTCAACTAATATGCTATACATGGAAGGAAGTCAATATCAACTACTCTATTCATATTTCTCCAATAATATCTATAGATCTAGTCCCTTGAAAAGAATATAGAATAAAAGTGTCTCTTTCTCAGCTAAAGTATCGATTTTTTTTCAAACAATATCTATAAAGTATCAATGTTTTTCCTTCACAAGTTTGTCAAGCGTCTAGCTGTATGCCGATCGATATTACTCATGATATAGTACATTTAAGAACAAGACATAAAGAAAGGAAAAAAAAAACTGATTTTAAGGGGAAAAAAAAAGTCAAGATTCAAATCCTTTCTACTTTTTTTTTATCCGGTGTTGTTACATTGCCAAAACTATGATAATAATAATAACAACAATAACAATAATAACAACAACAACCAAAATAATAAAATCTTGCAAATTTCATAAGAATGTTTAAATTCAATAATGTATTTTGCATATTTGTATTGAATGTAAAATAATGTGCGATTTTATAATTTGATAAATTAAAAGTTTGTTTCGGCTACATTTACATTAACATAATACTTTATATTCATTAGACACTAATATTTTTTTATATATGTATTATTGTATAAATAAAAACTTGTTAATTTAAGTATTATTTAATCCTTCGGAGCAAAAAACAAAAGTATTATTTAATCCTTTTGCATTTCCTATGATTTCACTTGAACCATGGTCAAAATCTCATTTTTTTTTTCAATTTTCATAAATATTTAAACTTGTCAGTCTCTATACTCTATACTACATAGAAGAGAAGATGCATTCTTTTTTTCAAGCATTTTTTCGTTCAAGCTTCATTATATAAGATAAATTTGTTCATTTTTTCAATATTATTTTATATATGTTAAATTCATAACTTTCTAATAAGTTTACACTATTTATTAACGAAATTATGATATTATTTTTCAACTTGAAAAACAAATTTATAGGCTCCTTTTATTTATACATAATTGCAATATTTCTATGCTTGGATATAGAGGTGCTATAAATATATAAGTTTCTTAAATTATAAGTTTGAATTAGCATTGGTATTTATATAATTTCCTAATGATATAAACAACAAACATAGAAGGTAAAAAGAACATATTTTTGTTGCTAACAGATACCGTGCCTGAGGCACGTCCCCTCCTACTAGAAGTCTAAATACTCATTCCATTAAGTATACAAAGTTCATAAGACATTTTTGTGCCGCCATTGCCATAAAGAAAGAAATATACATAGAAGGAGAGGATAGATAAGTATAAGCTTTGAAGCATGTAGATTTTAAAATTTTTAAAAATATTGATAATCTATTCCAAATAATGTTTAAAGGACCACATTCTCCATTAATCAACTAAAAGAACTCATAATTGCCAAGAAGAAATATTGACATATTTTCTTATACCTCCCAGTAAAAACAAACTACATTTTTTTATGATAAAAACTATGTTTTCATGCCACGTGGAATTAAAATTTGTTGTTTAAATAAATGTATACAACCTGCAGGAAAAAAAAAAAAAAAGGCAAAGCAAAACAAAAGAAAAGAAGAAGAGTATATAGTAATTCCATCACTCTTCCCACTTTGGTTTGTTTTCTCTTGTTTATCCTTTTATTTTCGCCGACGATACAATTATAAAATTGACCAAAATGTCATTAGAAAAACTATACACAGAATACTTGTGAGCAGCCAAAAATAAAAAATAAAAATAAACCAAAAGCACAAGTAAGCTGATGTTGAGCAGAATCAAATTAATGATCATTTTACATTTATTTTCTTATTAATAACAATGAAAACTTGTGTTTACTGTCCAGTTGTAAAAAATGGTGGTAGCTTTTGCATGAACGACAGGAAAACTTGGATTCTTCTTTCTTTGTTATTTATTTATTTGTTTGTTTTTTAAATATTTATATTCATTTTTGTCGTCTTGGGGAAAACTGACAAGTCATAAATTACATACAAAAAAAAAAAACTGTAGCTTTTAAACTAATAATTGTACTCCAGGTCAGAAATCTGAAACGGCAGACTAGTTTATCTATTACTTTCTCCCATTAATTAGTTCGTGTGTTATGAATATAGTATTATAATAAATGTCCATAACCTTTGAAGTCTTCAAGTCTCATAACTTTTAAAGTTTCATAAATTCTATAACCTCTATTTGTTATAATTTATTTATAGTTATTTTCTCTATTTATAACACTATTAAGCCTATTGTAACCTATGGGTATCTTTAGCCTATAAATAAAGACTTTCAGAGGCATGCAAAAAAAAAGAAAAATAGAAATAGATATTATTTTTTTATTCTCTTGTGTTCTTCTTTACTTCTATACTATATTTTCTTGTTTTGTACTTTTTATTTCACAACAGTTCGGATATAATTCTCTACCTTATGCACCACCTGGATTGTCTGACTCCTGACACTGGCAGGGTAGTTTCCTTCAAATAAAACAGGTTTAATATTTTTTCGGGCGCTACTACAAATAAAAACTGAAGGATAAATATTGAACCTGTTTAATTATACCTATTTGGTTGATGGGTTTAAACATAAAATTCAAACAAAAATTCAAATTTTTTCCTGAGTTTTGGTAGGAAAAATATTGTAATAAAAATGAATTGGTTTGAGGAGACAGATTGAACTAAGAAGAGCTTGTTCGAATTAGTTTCATTATATTGTTTTCTTTTACAAAATTTAAATTGCTAATTACTATAGTATTTTAGATTTAAATTGTTCCTTCGAACTGTTTGGACTAAAGATAAGGCTATTAGTTATTAATAATGTCATGTATTAAAACAGCCAAGCCACTCCCTTGAAAGTAAAGGCTAGAACTAGTAATTATGATATATTCCCTAGACATATATGGTGACAGGAATACTGCCTAATATGTCATGCGAGTTTGTTAGTAGGTCGTTAACTGATACAAACCATCAATATCCCTCCTCTCTGTACATGAAAAATTTAGAAATTAACGAAACACTAATACAATTGTAAGTCATGGAGAAAGACATAATAAGAATTTATTTTGAATTTGAGTGGCACATAATTCTACATGAGAGAGATCTCCTCAAAAATAATTTATTCATGGAAAAAATACGTTCTCCATTCATCAAAAACATTTTCTTTTATAGTTTTCTTGCTAATTTAACCAATATTTATGAAAACAAAAAAAAAATTGAAGAGGCTTATTTTGAAGGGAGAAATAAATGCTATTGTGGCCAATTAAACAAAGTAATTACAACACTTCTTTATTTAAATACAGAATCCAATAACGTTGCTGCCAAGATTTAATTCCCTTCTCAAAATCCGTATTTCTCAACTCTGAATTAAATGGTTGCCAACCAAAACTCACCACTGGCTCCCACTTTCTCTTGCACTCGCACACTCACATATTTCTCTAAAGGAAAACAATGAAAACCCTACCATCTTAGGAAATGAAGAGAAAAAATATATATAGAAAAAAAAAAAAAGAAAATGACTTAAGATTTTAAACCCAATATTAGAAACACTAAATCTTGATTGCTTGGGGAATAGATCTCAATCCCTTACACATAACCCCCTCCTTATAAACTTCATTTCCCTTGCAAATATTTTTCCTTTCTTCTTCCCAAACCAAACATCATGGGCCGTAGGAAGATAGAGATGAAGGTGGTGAAGGACACCAGCTGTCGCCAAGTCACCTTCTCGAAGCGGCGGGCTGGCCTTTTCAAGAAGGCGAACGAGCTCGCCACCCTCTGCGGCGCCGAGGTGGCCGTCGTTGTCTTCTCCCCCGGCGGAAAGCCCTTTTCTTTTGGGCAACCGAACGTCGAGTCCATCGCAGACAGGTTTCTAAAACAGGAATCTAAACCAAGCGGCCGTGATAAGGGCGCAGTCGCTGCGCCGTCGTCAAAGAACAAGAAGAATAACGCCGCTGCAGCCGCGGCAACGGCAGAGAAGCTGAACCAGCAACTGGACGAGCGGGTGAAGCAGTTGCAGGAGGAGAAGAAGCGAAGAGAGGCGCTGGACAAGGTAATAGCTGACGGAGAAGAAGCGCCGGTCAATATCGAGGATCTCGGGTTTGACGATCTCGAGAAACTGAAGAAGTCTTTGGAAGGGCTTCGTGAGAAAGTGAAGGACAGAGTTGGTGAGATTGAGGCGTCGTTGACATTGTTGATGCTGTCCAAGGATTTCAGAGGCTGATTTTTTCAATCAATTATCATGATTAAAAGAGTGATAGCGATCGATGTTGCTAAAAATGTTTTAATTAACAGTACTAATTGATCATGATAATAGTACTGAATTAGAAGTTGGCTGATGAGTTTTTGCTCAATGGATGATTACTGCTTAATTTGCCCTGATTAATTTCTAAGTTTGCTTTATTTTGGTTCTAGAATAATCTGTGTGATGAATATGTTCCTAGAATTATTAATTGGTATTTTTACTAATATTGTCTGGCAATGCGTTCATTTGGTAGACGTATATATGGTGATTTAGGCACATTTATGGTATGAAGGTAATGTCTTTTTTTACACATAGAAAAACATGGAAGAACAGGTGAGGTAGTATTTGGCTAATGAGAAACTATACATTTATTAATTAATTTCGGAGAAAATCACATCTTATGCCACGCTTTTAAAAGTTTTATTTATTTATATCACATTATCATTCATATTACATTGTTAAGTTATGTTATAATGAACACGTGTAAAATTTATTAAAAAAAAAATTCAAAAAGCTTCGAGAAAAGTTATATATTTTTTCAAAAAAAAGAATTTTCTAAAAGTAGATCACTCTGAATTGAGAGTTTTTTGGGTACTGCAAGCTGCCAGGATGTAATAACGTTGTCTCTGACTTTTGGGTCCATTATACCTTACCTCTTGAACTTTTAAAACTATCATTTTACTACTATAAAGTTTCAAATATTTTCATTTTCTGCTTTTATACAATTTCCCATTAAAGGTGACAAAAATAAACTAATGTGAGGCACATGTGTGGTCATTGAAACTATTTATGGTTTGTTATTTTTGCGCTTGAGTTTGACAAAATGTCATTTTTGTCCTTATAGACTACCCAATGTACATATCACGTAGGTCTATTTCTATCACTTTTGACGGGAAATTAGCAAAGGAGACAAAGTAAAGATATCTAAAATATTTGGGTAAAAAAATGACGATTTTTAAAGTTTAAAGGACAAAATAGAAGAGACCTTAAAGTTCAAAGCCATTAATATTAATAATTCTTATTTATTTGGTTATTTATTTTTTTCATACTTGAGGGCGATGGCTTAAGTGAGAACAAAAAATATCCTATGCAAATCGATGACGGTCGAGTATTATGTTGCACAGGGTTGATTGAATATAGGGGCATCTGAGATGGTAAGCCAGCCCAAGTCCTTAATTTATAGCTAGTGACATGCTTATGTGCCGATTTGCACGATTTTTAACTTTTTATTTATTTATTTTTAATATAAACTGGAGGCAATTTCAAAGGTATATCTGAGACGTAAATGGCTTCAACCTTTGGTAAATAAAATTAAACTCAGTTTTCTAATTGGCGTTTACAAGTTTTCCCAGGGCGAGGGCAGTTACAACTTATTAACTCTACCATAGCTTAGCTCTAAATAAAAAATATAGAATCAAGAAGAGAATAAATGATTGAAGAGAGACAGAAAAGAAAAAGAAGATTTGGATGGAAATTAATAACTCAATATCGTTTATCAATCATCAAATATGAACTGAGGTTGGGATTACGATTACCAAGCTCAATCTATTTATAGGAGTAGCAAATACTAAAGCAATTCTAATTGAAAAGAAAATCTAATGCCTAGTTATGGAAGTAATACTAAAAAGATGACAGATAAAGATAATCCTAAAAAAATGCTAAAGATCTATTCAAGCTTTCTATCATAACATACCAACATTAAAATAAAATGTAAAGAAAAGATAAAAAGTAATTGAACAGCCTATATAATATAAGTGGATTGCAAAAAACCAAAAAAAAAAGTGTGAAAAAAGTAGTAAACACATGTATTATTGGTGAAAAATCTCATCCAATACTAAATTGTAGTTCTTAGACCAGTTATCGAGATTGAATGAACGAATAATCTAGGAAAAAATGATTAATCACTTAGAAAAACAAGTAACCTTAAAAAATAGAACAAAGATAATTTTAGAATTTCAAGGCTATTGCATTGTAAATAAAGTGTGTCCAGTTTTATCTCAAATTGTGAGAATTTATATTACGTTGGCATGAAGGATTTTAAATCTCCTATTAATCTTAGAGTTATTTGTCTCTTTAATATATGATAAAAACTAAACTATTCTTGGGTATTATAACTGATAACTCATTCAAAAATACTTAATCATTGGTCATTTATTGCCTTTAATCAACAACCATTTCATTGCTTGATGAGAAGTGATGACCCTTGAAATTCCCTATGACGGCGTCCAAGTGTTCAGGTGTTTGAGTATTCGAATGTTCGGACGTTCTACTACTTCTACGAGCCACCTAGCAGAGTCATCATGTCATAATGCATTTTTGCTATTGAAAAAAATACCATCCAACATCAGCCCTCTAGTCTTCTAGTAGCGCTTGCCAAGCGAGGAAGACTTTAACTCTTTCCTTACAAAATTCGCACATTTTTTTTACGCAAACACCCCTTTTATTGTGTGCACTTCAAACACTTACTTTTCTTGTGTCTGTTTCGAATACTTTTTTTGTGCTTGTTCAGAACACCTTTTTTTGTTGAACTTGTAACGCCTCCTTTTCGGACGTCATAGATGTCGTTACGTTCATTTATTAAACCATTAATTGAAGCAAAACTATTATTAATTATTACATGTATTTGAAATCATAGTTTGGAAAAGCATTCCTAGGATCCGTATATACATATATATAATTGTATTTTTATACAATTTATAAAAAAATTCTAAATTACTTAATTATAACAATTCGCTTTTCCATAAACGTGCTGTAAATAGTTTGCTAATATCATTGAAAATTAAATTAACCTTTGAAAACAAAAATAAAATTCCTTGAACACATTTCGGCAGGCCGAACTTGTGACTTCGGCAGGCCGAAAGTCATCCATCGGTAGGCTGCCCGAGGCTTTGCAAAATGGGGATTTTAAAGTTAACAAGATCGGCAGGCCGAAACTTGGCATTCGGCAGGCCGATTAAAATTCTTCAGCAGTCTGACCAGTAGTGGTCGGCAGGCCGAACTATAAAAAAAAATTGTTTTAAAACAAGTTTTAAAGCTTCAATTGCGGAAGAAAATTTATAAAAAAATAAAAATACATCAAATAAACATTCTTAAAATTTTAAAACATATCCTTAAAATTCAAAAATTATAA
>CAMOHE010042656.1:0-21287 GCA_946598075.1 Artocarpus hirsutus | reverse complement strand
TTTGAAAACAAAATTAAAATTTCTTAAACACATTTTGGCAGGCTGAACTTGTGACTTCGGCAGGCCGAACTCGACCGGTAGGCCAAAGGTCATCAATCGGCAGGCCGCCCGAGGCTTTGCAAAATAGGGTTTTTAAAATTAACGAGATCGGCAGGCCGAAACTTGGCAATCCGCAGGCCGATTAAAGATCTTCGACAGTCCGACCAGTAATGGTCGGCAAGCCGAACTAAAAAAAAATTTCTTTTAAAACAAGTTTTAAAATTTCAAATGTGGAAGAAAACTTATAAAATAATAAAAATTACATTAAACAAACATTCTTAATAGTTTTAAGACATATCCTTAAAATTCAAAAATCATAAGCATATTCGAAATCAAAAATCAAACTCATTTCATAAAAATATCTTTCCATGGCGTTCTTCCATTTGCAAACCATCTTCCTGAGCTCACATGCCTGTCAGTGTCCTCCGCCTACTCCATAACTTTCTTACCCTTATTTGCAACATGATATAAAACTAGATTAAGCTAATGCTTAGTAAGTACATTATAATTCTCACAACTTAAAACATTTCATGAATATCATCAACTTCGTCATTATCATCATCATAATAGTGCACTAGGTACATTTTCATAGGAACATATCTTTCATTACATCAACCATATTAAAACATTATTCATTTTATCTTAAGGGCCCAAGTGTTGCACCATAACATCATCATCATAGACGCGTCATTATAAGAGGAGAGGGGTAGCTAATCCCAAACCAAACATAACACATAACATAACATAACATATCATTTGGTGTGCAACACTTATTTAGGTGATACATATATACGTACTTATACTTTCATACTTTGAAAAACATTATCATGAAAACATGCATAAACTTTCATGCCTTAAACTTCATGAAAAATCATCATAACAAATCATCATAAAACCATCATAAAAAAATGGATTTCAAACATTTCATAAAACTCATACTTTTCATAAAATTCATCATGTTGTAGGTGAGAATGTACTTACCTCAAAGAGCTTACTTAACCTTACTTTTGTAGGTGAGAACGTCGCGGTCTTGATGTGCTCACTTCTCAATGTATTCATGTCATATATTCATAAAATGGTAATTAACATTTATTTAATGAATTAGTTACCATAACATAACATCCATAACATCATACATACTTACATTTCTTGAAAACATAAACTTATAACATATTTATTAACTTAAAAACATTAGAACAACACTTTCAGCATACTAATATTTCTTACCTTCATGAATTTAAAAATTAGAAACTTAACATACATACATAACTTGAGCACCATATTTCGCAGGGATAAAGATATCATATAAATATATTACCACGATTTTTCATTAGTCATAATAATTTCATTTAATATTTAAAATAAATCACATAGCATTCACTTTCAAAACTGCCAGCAATAACAAAACAGTGAGCATTCTCTACAAACATTCACATAATAAATTATTAACACCCCAAAATAAATCCATAAAAATCCTGCATGCAATAAACACTAAAAGCTTCATCATAACCAAAAATTATCTTAAAATAAATTTCGTACAATCTAAAAAAAAATGTTTGAATTCATAGACAAAAATAACTATAAACAGTTCAATCAAAGAATTACACGCAATAATTATTCTTAAACAATTAAAATAAATGTATTTAAACCTCAAAATTCATATGACATCATATTAACATGTAATTACAGTAATACAAAAATTCTCATTACCAAATAAAATCATATAATCATAAAAAAAACATTACATAATAAAAGTTTAACAAATTTACCGTTAAAACAGTCCAAATACCTAGCATCCATAAAAATTTCATAACACATAAAATATTAATCAAACCATCACCATATTTTCTAGTCCTTTACTTAGCATATATATAAACATCTTCACCAAATTTCGTGTATAACAACATGCATTTGTATCAAAAACAACACCCATATATATGTACAACACAATTGATTAGCAATAAATTACTGTGAGTGACGTAGAGAAGAAAATTCATAACTTTTTATAAAGAAATTGAAATAGCGTGAAATTTGGGGGAATATCACATAACATATGGATAAATAACATATAAAAATTTCAGTGCAAAAAGACATTCTTAGACGGAGATATTTTAGTCAGAATAAGGAGAAGAAATACCAAAAAAATAATAAGCCTTTACCTCAAACGATTTTCTTCAAAACTCCTTGAATTAACGCCAAAGAAATTTTTAATATTTTAACAAAAGATTGCAGTGAAATTTGAGAGAAAGAAGAAGAAAAGAAATGTGATAGGAAGAGAGAAAATGAGAGAGAGAAATCGAGAGAGAGAGAATTTTTTTACTATGGTGAAAAATGAAATTCAAAAATAAGGAAAAACTTATCCTCTAAATACAAATCAGAATTTTCTGATTAATTGTAAGGCATAATTCGTGTGATAGGATAGAATTGAGAGAGAAAAAGTCAAAGCTTTCAAGAACGGTTTGAGTTGCCATATTTTGCCTTTGTAAAACGGGAAAACTTTATCCATTAATTCAAATTAATCAAAAGTCAATTGCTTCATTACCAAAATTAAACAAATTATCCCATAAATATGTTAATTATTCAAAATAAATTATCCTTATCACAAATTCAACCTTATCACAATTTTTGTGAAATTTCTACTAACTACTTGTCAGCTGTCATCGGCCTGCCGATCTATCTCTTCGGCCTGCCGATCTCTGAAGTCTGGCCTACCGATGATATCTCATCGGCTTGCCATTCGAAGGGGATTATTTCGGCCTGCCGAACTGAATGGTCCGACCTGCCGATCTGCCCTTAAATACAAAAATCATTCATAACATTTAATTATCAATAAAAATATAATTAAACATATAACATTAATGACATGAACATTTGAACACATCAATTCCACGCGAGCGTCACCTGTCATAACACTTAGAATAAAATAGTTAGCACCATCTATTATATATCATAACACATATCATAAATATAACATTTAACGTCGTCATTTTCATAACATAATCCGTTACATAAAATTAGGCGGGCGTTACATAGCTAGTTCTTCATTTGCATATAGCATATATTACTCTAGGTGAACATTAATAATCCAATACTATCCCTTGTCGACAATGGCCAAAGCCATTCACATTTGCTTATTTTTCCTTATAATCATCGTTTCTCATGAGCTCCTCTCTGTTGAAGCAAGAAAGCTCAATAAGGACGTGAAGTCAATTAGCCAGAAAGACGTGAAAACCAAAGCCATAGTGGCAAGAGAGGTGGCGAGCCCAAAGCAGTTGTACCACAAGGTTAAGGAAGAAGTGAACGGATTTCTGTTGGCTTTCCGACTGACCAACCCCAAGCACAGTCCCGGTTTTGGTCATTCTATCCACAACTAAAGCATTTCCCTAGTTTGCAATATTCTAGTGTTGTACTACGTTCCTTTATCATGTTCCACTAAGTCAATAAGAAATCAAGCGTTGTACTACGTCATGTCATACATATTAGTAACATACGGTTGATCTAGTAATTGCATTTGGTAATTAGTACTTAGATGTTTGGTATTTTAGAGTGTATGCCAGAGTGGTTAAAATTATTGGTTAGAACAGTTTTTACTATAGCATATAAGAACTTTACACTATAGCGATTGTTTTATTGTTATTGTAGCATGTAAGAGCTTTACATTGTTTGTAACTAAGAAAGTGATTTATGCCACGTTTGCCAAACACCCTTTTCATGTGTGCATATGTACTATTTCCACTTTGTCTTTCTTTCTTTTCTTTTCTATTCTTTTTTTTTTCTTTTTGAGAGAACATTCCCACTTTGTAGTTATAGTAGTAATATTTCTAAAATGCTCTCTCTTTAACTCTATGTGTAATATATATATATATATATATATATATATATATATATGAGACAAGGGCTCGTAAAGAGAAAATATTGTACTTGAAAATTAATATATATGTATATCATGACATGCAAGATACTATATAACAACATTTTATCATTATGACAGAACATATGTCTGCAAAATGCCTTAAAGATGAATCTATAACCTATGTGTATTAGCAAAAATTGACCATCTCCGATGCAATTTTGTTCAATGATAAATAAGCTGACTATCTCTAATGCAAATACTAAATGTCAATTGTCACACCCGCCAAATTTTCATGTAACAGATTATACTAAATGAGTAACGACGTTAAGTAAACTCCTTATGATATATGATATAATGTTACTGATTATTTTTATTTTTATTTTTAGTATTATGACAGGTGACGGTCACGTAAAATTGATGTGCTCAAGGTGTTTATGTCATTTACGTTGTATCCTTGATAATTATTTAGTTATAAATTAATGTTTGTTATATTTTAGTGTATATGGCAGTTTGGCAGGCTGATCCTTCAAGTTCGGCAAGCCGAATTGCCTTCACGGAATGGCAGGCTGACGAATTTGATCGACAGGCCAAACTGAGCAGTCAGCAGGCCAAAGACAGTTGACGAGCAATTAGCAGAAATCTTTCAAAATTGTAACATTGAGGATTGGATATAATTGGATGATTAATTCTAATTGATTAGCATATTTTTGGCTTTTTTCCTTATTTTAGGAAAATGGAAGGTTTGACTTGTATGATGATTTGAATTATTTGATATGGTTTCCTATTTTGAAAGTTTGAAATATGGTAAGTAAAGTTAAATTAGTTGACTTTCCCCAATTCTGTTCATTCCCACATGAATTTAACCCCAAATTCTAGTTAGGAATTTTCTGATAATTATAGAGAAGATGAGATTTCTCTTTTACGTTACTTGCATTTTGACGTAAGCTATCTCTCTATTACTCTTTTTTTTTCTCTCTCTAAAAATTCTCTCAGAAACACAGACACTCTTTTTCTCTTTCCTTCTCCACATTTTCTTCTCCTTCTTCTCTCCATTATTCTTCTACAAACAATAGAAAAAAAACATTGGGTTTTCTTTGGGCAAATTCGAAGGGGAATTGAGAAGAATTTATTTTAATTTAAGAACTCGTTCTCGGTATTTTTAAAATGTATTTTCCTCCTATAATCCAACTGCAATAACTTTGTCCAGGAATTTCCGTTTGCTCTAAAATTTTAATATGATATTCATGTATATGTTATGTGTTATCCTTGAAAATTTCATGCTAATTGGATTTTTTTATGCTTAGATATGAATTTTCTTTTCTCTGCCACTCTTAGTTGAATTGTGCTAATCGGTAAAATTTTATAAAAATGTGATCTTTGTTCTAGGGGCAAATGAATGTTATTTTGCATGAAATTTGGCAAATATATTCATGTATATATTAAGCATTGAACTGGAAAGTCTCACTGTGAAATGATAAATATTTCATATATTATGAAATTTTCAGTAAGACTAGGTTTTGAGACTGTTTTATTAGTGAATTGTTGGACTTTTGTTGTGTGAAATTTTTGTATAATTAAATGAATTTAATTGATGATGAAACTTTTTGTATCTCTGTAGTTATGTGTTATAAGTTATAATAAAAATCTTAGGGCCATGGTAATTCTATTTTAATTATTGGAATATGATAATTGCATGTAACTCACTGCCTGATTTGTTTGAAGTTATTTTGTCTTAGATCTCTAATACATGTTATGGATTATTCTGAATTTATTTAATGGTGATTTTTGGATATGTTATAGTTTTAGGTGTTTATTATATGTGTTAATTTTTGTAGATTTTTCTACAACATTAGTAATGTGATAAATAGACTTAAACTGAGAATGTTCATTGCCTAACTATTGCTGGTGGTTTTGGTATTGTATGTTGTATGACTTATTTAAATTGGCAAATGAAATTCTTATGACCAACGAAAAATCATGGTAATTTGTTTATAAGTTAACTTTGTCCCTATCAAGTTTGGTGCTTGAATTGTGTATGAAATATGAGTTAATGAGCTATAGATTCATAAGGGTCAGGATGCATTCTTAATTGGTAGTTTTGTTCTAATGTTTTAAAGGCTAGTAAAATGTATTATGGATTAATGTTTCCAAGAGGAGAATGTATGTGTGATGTAATATGGTATTGGATAATGACATGTGGTATTGAATGATTTCATGAAAATAAATGTTAATTTTATTTTCAATGAATGTATGACATAAACACACTAAGGAGTGAGCACATCAAGATCGCGACGACGTCACCTACAATTAAGGTTGAGTAAGCTAAACAGGTAAGTACATTTTTATCTGCAAAATGATGTGGTTTTTAAAAGTTCAAAATTATGTTCATGATGATATCTATGATGATTCTATGATGGATTCATTAATGTTATTTAAGAAAGATTCGATGTTCAAAAGTTAAGCATGTTTGATGATGACATATTTCAAGGTATAAAAGTATATAAATATGTATGTATATATGTATCACCTAAATAACTGTTGCACACCTATGTTTATATTATGTTTATGTTATGTTTAGTTTAGGATTAGCTACCCCTCTCCTCTCATGATGGTGTGCCAATGATGATGATAATAGTTCAACACTTGGACCCCTAAGATAAAATGAACAAAGTTTTAATATGGATAATGTTACGCAAGATATGTTCTATATGAAACTGTGCTTGGTGCACTATTATGATGATGCTTATGGTGATGATGTTTCATAAAAATGTTCATAAAATGTTTTTACATTGTGAGACATGAAAGGTACTTACTAAGCTTTTGCTTATTTAGTTTTACATCAGGTTGTAAATAAGGGTAAGAAGATCTTGAAATAGGTGGAGGGCGAGGACAAGCGTGTGAAATAAGCAAAGAACGATGGATTGAAAACAGAATATGCCAAAGAAGTTATAAAAGTTATAAACTAGGAATACGCCAAAGAAGTTATAAAAGTTATAAACTATGTTTCACTTTTCTAAGTATGCTTAATCATCTGAGTATGTTTATTTGAATAGCCTTAAAAGATTTGAACTATGTCTCTTTAACTTTATAGTATTATTAATTGTCTTTCACATTTTGAAATATTGAGACTCATTTTAAATTAAAAATTTTGTTTTTTTAATAGCAGTTCGGCTTGTCGATCATTATTGGTTGGTCTACCAATGTCAGTATTGGCCTGCTGATTATCCTAAATCGACCTCTCGATCTTAGCGATTTTTAAACCCTGTTGTGTAGAGCCTCGAGCGGCCTGCCGGTGGTTAAAGTTCTGACTACCGGTCAGGTTCGGCCAGTTGAAGTCTGAAGTTTGACCTACCGAACTATGTAAGCAGATTATAAATGATGTGTTATTTTTATTTAAATTGTGGTTCCTTTGTTTTGGTGTGATAAACTATTAAGGAATGATTATAATTAAGTAATTTATTAAATGTTAATATAAAAAAAATGTATGCATGGATCCTGGGGTATGTTTCCATATGAAATCTTCATTCAAATAGTTTATCTTATATGATAGTGAATAGAATGAATGTAACAACATCTATGACATCCGTAAGGGGGCATTACATCAATATTATATTTGCCATCTAAAAATATAAAAATAACATATTTTATATGCTAAACTATTTTTTACTTCAATGTATAATGCTATATCTATCTTTTATTATAATTATGAAGCTTTGAAAGTTATAAAAACAAACCTTTGGTATTAAACTACTTTGAAAGTGACAATATCATAATGATTAAAAGAAAAAAAATTAACAAATCAACTAATAAAAATCAAACACCAAATTTGTTATATGCTGGCGAGAAATACCATCAAGTTTAACGTATGGTGAATTTGGCATAAAAATGGTACTACATTGGAAAGTTTTTTTTACACTTAAATATCAAAATTTAATATTGACATATCAATTTAACATTGCATTGGAGATTATTTTTAGATACAAATTTTTTAGGACAATTGTCATTATGGTAGAAGAAAGAATTGATCATTGAGTTAAAATAATCTAATGTCTGTGTGCCAAACACAAATCTAAATCTACTTTGCTTTGCAGTAATATTTGAAGTTTTTTTAAGAATATAGTTCCAATTAAAAAAAGTTAGAGTTCAAATTGATTTTGTTATAGTGTTTTCTTCTACAAAATTTGAATTACTACAAAATTGTTTTAGATTAGAACTATTGATTCTATCAATGTTTTGAAACGCACTACTAGTCTTGATTAACTAAACCCTAAGATGACAAATAACAACTTCGCTACAAATTAATGAAAGTTAGAAAAAAAAATTTATGGCCAGCTTTAGTCTAAAAAAGCTAACATAGACATTAGAATTATTAAAAGCTTAGAGCACGCATGACATGCTCGAGAGTTGAGAGTTAGTCATGCATTTAACACTACAAGAAAAACTATATTTAACGACATATTATTTACAAAATATAGTTTTTAAATATCGTTGAAAAATACATAGAACGACATCTCCAACAAAGATGTCATTAATAACATTCGAAACAATAATTAATGACATATATATAGATGCCATATTAAAGGTCTCCTTTTAACGTCAATAGTTTGGTGTCATTAAATTATTTAACGAAAAGTATGAGATGTCACCAAAGCCTTGGAGATTCCACGACATCCCTTCTAGACGACATCTTGACCAATGTTATCTATAAAGGGTGTCGTAGAATCTCCAAGACTTTGACGACATCTCCTACTTGTCATTAAATAATTTAACGACACTAAACGATTGTTGTTAAAAGGAGATCTTTAATACGACATCTATATAGATGTCGTTAATTATTGTTTTAAATGCCGTTAATGACATCTTTGTTGGAGATGTCATTATATGTACTTTTCAACGACATTCAAAAACTACATGTGTAAATAATATGTCATTAAATGTAGTTTTTCTTGTAGTGCAATTAGAATAAGTTTTCTCAAAGTCCATATAGCTTGATAATAAGGAGAAGTGGTGAATATTGTAATGTCAACTTTGTCACATGATTATTATTATTATTATTATTATTATTATTATTTGGAATAAAGAATGGGATAACTGAGGTTAAAGAAGACATAGCACATCTAAACTAGATCAGTGAGGGGTGATATATACATGTATATATAACAAAAATTTGCAATTTATTTAATACCTACAATACACTTTGAATGAATTCTGTTTTGGCTTTGAATTTCTTTAATTAATATTGTGGATTTTTCTACTGGCCGAGGAGATCTGAACAAACTATTATAAGATGCAAGCGTGATAGAACGAAAGATACGTACAGATATATAACAGTCTAGGCTCCTACATGTAGAGTCATTGCTCGAGCAATAGAGTTTGGTGAGCGGGTACGGGGATGTAATACTTTTCTTTGTTATTTTAAAAGGAGAAAACGGTAGGATAAAATCTACAAGAAGAACACTCTGAAGGGTTAAAAACTCTGCAAACTTATAAAACAGTAGGGTTTACTGTTTTGTAAGTTGCGTATTTTAATCCTAACAGGATGAAAGAGATTTTTTTCCTACAAGAAAATATTAGTAATATGCACGAAATACATTCTCATGATCACAACCTTTTCAATTCCTGCCAAAAACGTCAGCCTACGATATTGTCACAGCAACCGAAATAAAGTAAAATATTTCATATTGTTAATCATGATATTATATGTGTAATATTCACTCATATGAGTGATGCAAGCTAAGTGGTATTTTTTAGTTACTAGCTAGGTCACATGTGTACGTGACCTATGTGAATCTCACATGAATAATCACTACTATCCTCCACAAAGTACTCCCACCTACGAAAATACAATACTATAGAAAAGCAATCTTACCAAAATGGACCATGTTGACTGCTTTAAGAAATTTCTGAACAAACCCTAGAAAATTTAAGATATATTATACCAAGGGGCAAAGGGAGATTTGTGTGTCTCCCCCTCACTTTATTAAAATTTGGTTTTATTCATAAGTTTTGTGTAAAATTTTAGATATGCATTTACTAATTTCAGTCGTGCTCTCATATTGTAGAAAATTATAACTGTGCTCTTACTCGATAGTTGAAATATATAATTATGTCTTGCTTTTAAAAAATAACATTTGATTATTTTTTTTAATGTGCCTACTGAAAATATTTTTTGGTTCCACCACCAATTATATTGTCCTCTTCTCTCCCTCCTTTCTCAAGGAAAGATTAAAGTTCAAATAAGCCACAAAGCTTGGAAGTCGTGACATGAGAGTACTTCATAGCAACTTCAACAACCACCAGAGAATCTTATATTAGTATATCAAGAGAGAATCTTATAATCTATATAATCTTTTAAGAAACCCCTCACCAAACTGATAACTACATATATCATTAAAATAGAGGAATAACATTAGTTTATGTTAGTAGTATAGTCTTTCTAATAGTAGCTGTCATGCATATGTAGCTACTGATATTTAATGTAATTCACTCCCTAGCTAGCGAACCCTCCAATGAGCTGGGAAGACAAGCTTTTCGTTTTGTTTTCAATATCAAGGCCAGTAAACTAACGTACTTTAGAATCTTTTTCCATTTGGTTGCTAATGATCATGTCTATATGTGGGTCTCCAAAAATATTTATAGCATAATCATGCAGCTAAAAAGAGTACTTATTACAAAAAGGCCCTCCCTTTGTAAAGTGAAGTTGGTTCTCTCATAACAACAACAACAAGAAGAAGGAGAGCATGCGTAGGGGTGCCACATGAATAAGTAGTAACTTTATTGACAAACCGTCCAGCTAAGTACTGCCCCCCTCCCCCCCCACAACACACACAGGTACACATATATATAACTGTGTGTGTGCGTATATTTTGTTAGCCAAGTACTTCCAAGTTATTGATTAATTTAGTGCATGCTGGTGAAGTACTGTTCTGAATACCTAATTAAAATGCAAGAACTGTCCAAATTAAAAAGCACTGTCAGATATAGTGGTAGGATTAGTGGGACTGTATGCAAATGTGTGTTTGGCATATTAGAAGTATATTCTCATTTATGAAGGGTAAAAAACTGCAAAAAAAAAAGTATTACCTAAGAATATATATACAAAAAATTAACCTATAGTACCTGTTTTGAAGCTGTTAGATTTGTAGAAAAAGAAAATTTTGACTAAATCTAACGATTTGAAAAGGTCGAAGGTATGTATTCCCACTAGAGAAGGACTCATAAATTAATACCTCTTTTTGTTTTAAGATAAATGACAAGAGTGGTTAACTAATAATACTAAAGCTAACAAGAACATTCCAACTAAAATAGCTCCTGATTTTAGGAAATCCCATATGGAATCCCCCACTCAATTTTCTTAATTTTAAAAAGAAAAGAAACATCTCATGTTTTTTTTTTCTTTTTTTGGAAGGCAGATCCCATGTCTGTTGACTACTTAAATATAACAGGTCTTGAAGTACAAGAACACAATATGAAATTATTAAAAAATAAAAATAAAAATAAAAATAAAAATAAAAAAACAGTACAAGAGTGGCTAGCGTCCATTACCATGGGCTTGGGCACATGTGGGGATTGCATTGCACCCTTTCAACTGTATAACCCTAGTATAAGCAGCCTTGAGCTGTTTGAAGGGTAAAAGTGACTGTATGATACTAAGAATCAGCCCAAATGAATTTATGGGGCCATTTGGTATTGTTTTAAAAATAAGTGAAAATTTTTTTGTTTTGAAAAATAAAAATTTTTTAAGAATTATGCTAAGAGTGTTTTTAAAATTTATCTCAAAAAACGTGCAAAAATATATTCAAAAATTTTGAGAACAAAAACAAACGGAGCCTATATCCATAAGATCAACCGAATGGCCTCAATAAGATATAAATTTATCCAAAATAGGTTTATAGTACATATAAATATATAAAATATGTGTGTGTGCGTGTGTATATAGACCTCAGATTAAGGACCATATAAGTAAAAAAAAGTACTAAAAGAAAATAAAAAGTATAGCTTCCCCATATGGGCCATGGAGGCAAGCGGAATAGATATAACTACACAGTGCTCTATCTTTTTTTTTTTTCCTCAAGCTGAGGTTTGGCATAAATAGTTAATGCAAACCGTCCAACTTTGATCATCTGTAGCTTTATTTCGACTTTTGGCTTTTTTTTAAAAAAAAAAAATTTATACATACCACATGATTTGTGGAATCTTCCCACTCCTGAAAACCCTCAATTGCATGTGTCATCAGATACTGTATACGTTTAAAATTGAATATAGGCCGAGTTTACACTAGTGAATTCGCAAGTGGAATACCATCCATAAATACCACTGTAGAATAGTTTAGGGTTTCAAAACAAGCACACAAACAAACTTCAAAACTGAAAACACCCTCTACAATACCAAGTCCAAGAAACCATAATCTCTCTCTCTCGTATGGCTATGTCTAGAGGGCTATAGTCATTTTCCTGTTGTTCTTGATAGCATGTCAAGAAGTACTTGTGAACGTTGAGGGAAGGCATTTGAAGCATAGGCGTTGCATGAGATGCTCAACAAGGCATGGACATGATGCGAACATTATAAACATTGCAGCAAAAGGTGGTGATCACCATTCTACTCATCATGATCGTTCACACCCAGCAGAACAGATTAGTAAGGCGGAACATATCGATGATTTCCGACCCACTTCACCAGGACACAGTCCTGGTGTTGGTCATTGCATCAACAATTGAAGTTTTCTTATGTTTTCAATTACCTTGATTATTAGCAATGTTGTATTACTACTAAATTTTTCCTCAATGTATATAAATTTGTGTTAGTCCTTTGTCTGATCTCTCCCTCTCATTCATTTTCCTTATAAGTATATCTCTCTATATCACCTATAAAGCTTCAGCTTTGTGCACAGTTAAAAATTCCCATTAGCTTGGTCAAGATTATTGCAGAGTATGACGGCCACTGACGTGACTGCTAGTGATAGGTAGGTTGGTTAGTTAGTTAGTTAGTTAGTTAGTTTCTATTCTTAATTTGGAGGAAGAAATTTAATTCCAAAGGTAGTAGGTGAGAGATAAGTTCTCTCTTCAAGTAACTTAATTCCTCGTTTGTAACTGGGGCCTACCTCATTGAATTCCAAACATAAACGTGAACACAAGATTAGTTTAAAAAATTAAAAATTTAATTCCCTTTTTCTAAAATTTTATCCCCAATATATATATTGATGCACATTTCATGCATAATAGAGACAACTTATAAATAATTATGACACCCTCAAAAAAATTCATATATTATAAATATATGCATTCACACACAAGAAGTCGGGGAAACCTTGAGCAATCCATAATCAATCAGAGAGTCTATAAAATGGCAAGGAGACTAAGTCTATATCTAGCACAAAAAAGTCAACTCTAGGGGGCTACGAACCACCAATCAAAATCAGAACGAAAAACAACTGAAGTAGCAAAGTTGTTGGCTACTTCATCGCTTTCCCTGGATATGTGTAGATACAAAAAATGATCTCGAAAGCCAAATTCAAAGCCGAGATTCATCGATTACAAAGCCTACTAAGAACATTATATGACTATGATCGCTTTGCAAAAAAACCACAAAGATAGACTCACTTTCAATTTAAAGCTTATGAAACCCAAATTTCCAAGCTATTTAAATAGCTGTCATCAATTCTGCCTCAAAAGCAAAATCGATGTCTAAGGAAGCAAAGAAACAGCTATTAACAAAACCCGCAATAATTGCCAATTAAAAAAAAAAAACTCACTCACAACTAGAGACTCCAGGAGAACCATTAATTGCCAAGCCATTAATGTTAAACTAAATCCAATCCAAAGGAGGAGGCTGCCAATAAATCTAAGAAATACGAGGAGCTCTTCGAGATTTTCCAAACAAATTGAGTCGATATGCAGAACTCAATATCCAACTTATTAGTCTCTTTGACAAAATCCTTGGGAGACGCTTTGGAAGCATTAATTCACTACAAGAAAAACTGCATTTAACGACATATAGTTTTTGAATGTCGTTAAAAAGTACATACAACGATACTTCCAACAAACATACCGTTAACGACATTTGAAACAATAATTGACGACATCTATATAGACACCGTATTAAAGGTATCTTTTTGACGACAATAGTTTAATGTCGTTAAATTATTTAATAACAAATAGGAGATGTCATCAAAGCCTTGGAGATTCTACGACACCCTTTATAGACGACATCTTGACCAATGTCGTCTATAAGGGGTGTCGTGGAATCTCCAAGGCTTTGACGACATCTCCTACTTGTCGTTAAATAATTTAACGACACTAAACTATTGTCATTAAAAGGAGACCTTCAATACGGCGTTTATATAGATGTCGTCAATTATTGTTTCAAATGTTATTAACGACATGTTTGTTGGAGATGTCGTTGTATATACTTTTCAACGACATTCAAAAACTACATGTCGTAAATAATATATCGTTAAATATAGTTTTTCTTGTAGTGAATTTTTGTGATTCTTGTATTCTATGTAAAACTGTTTCTAAAATAGGCGTAAACGGGATGTGTATATGTCGATTGATTATTTTTTGGGTGCTACCGCATTATTAAAATAAATAAATAAGGACAAATAATACCGAAAGAAATTATACCATGAAGAAAGAATAAATAAGTTGAAAAACTAACAGATTAAACAAGCACTACACTTCCTTTTTAATAGTTGATTATATTTATACATTTGTTACAATTTAATTTATAATTATAGTTTGATATTCTAATAAAACTAATGTTTCCATGTGAAAAAAAGTATTATTGCTCTTCTTTCTATGGCCCATGGTACACAAGCACTTTACTTTGTCTGAACTTACAGTCTATAATATGTAAAGATGGATTGTTCAATACAGCTTAGAATATTAAATCTTAAAGGTTCAATTTTTGGACAAGAAAATCAATGTGAAACTTTCCGCCGGTTTATTTCAAGGACTTTAAATCAAAATTTAAACCCTTTTGTTATAATATTTTTTTTTTGTACTGTATTGATCACAGTCAATTTTTTACTCGCAATTATACACCTTGTTATAATTTAAATCACAATTTAATAATTTGCTGAATTTACTTTATGTATTAAAGACGGAATCAAGAACAATAGTTTAAAAACTGTAACGTGCTCAAAAGTGTTGACTCCACGTGCATTAAATATTGGTCGTTAAGTTAGTTTAAGCTGAAGCGGCCAAAGTTTCAGTCTCAATCTTTTTGTAATAATAAATAAATAAATAAATAACAAAACAAATTAAAGCGCTTGACCCCACCCCACGTGGTTATTGTTTTTCTTGGACATTTAATTTAGGGCTAATAACGATACATTACGACAAATATTCTTAAAAGTAGTTAGTCCAAAAAGCTGCCTATAATGTGTTTTGTAGGTTTCCCGAAATATTTGCCTTTTTTCTATTTAAAGGGTTTGGTCTCACTTGGGGACAATGCCTCGTGGGCTTGATTATAAATTTTGCAAGTTGAAGCATGCGCTAAGTACGGCTAATGATTCTGTTAATATCTTAATGATGTCTTAATTTGATGCTAATGGGTTACTTAATTATATATACAATTTAAGAAACCGCACTTGGGGCTTTTAGGCTTCTGAACTAAAAAAGTTAAAGACTGACCGTTCACTTTTTATTAAATATGATTCAGATTCCTTGGCAGGTCACTAAAAAGTTTGGATTAATATATTTTAGTATTAAAATGGCTTGACTAAAATCAAAGAAAATTATGGAATATGCCTTTAACGCGCATCTTCAATTTTGTACTTTTTTTAGAATTTTTAAAAATAAAAGTTCACATAAGTTGTCCTTATTTTCCTGTTTCAAAGTTGTCCTTTCGGAACTTATTTGTCATATTGATCAAAACTAAATATTGAAAATACTTAAAAAATTCAAAGAGGTGTCAAGATTTAATTAGAGTAACAACTAATAAGACAGGCTAATGTGATAGCAGGTTTTGTCCCTCTCTTAAGTTAATATAGAAAGGCGGAAAAGGTAAGAGAAGAAATCTTATACAGTGTAGTGTTTTAAAAATAGCATAAATTATTATACTCTGCTAAAAAGTCATTTTACTAGGTTTCAAATTTATAATTATTAATTAATATTATTTATCTTATTAATCACCA
Organism: Artocarpus hirsutus; assembly: GCA_946598075.1. Classification (NCBI taxonomy): domain Eukaryota; kingdom Viridiplantae; phylum Streptophyta; class Magnoliopsida; order Rosales; family Moraceae; genus Artocarpus; species Artocarpus hirsutus. Next base: position 5,259 of record CAMOHE010042656.1, on the reverse strand, counting down.
TCTATATATAGCATCTTGATGCAAGTTATCTCATCTTCTTATTCAAAATAAAAATAAAAAATTTACTTATTATTATTTACATCTATGACCGAGAATGGGTCCATTATCTCGTTATAAATTTTAAAGCAAAGAGGAAAAGAAATTGTGATCGAGATTTTCAATTTTGAAGAGGAAAAATGACTAGTTAATTAAGATTCATTTTCACTTGAAGTTTAAATCAGAAGCACTTAATAGGGTGTTTGGAAGGGTGGTAGGAACCATTGGTTAGAACCACTTTTACTGTAGCTTATGAGAGCTTTACACTGAAGTTATTTTTTTATTATTACCATAGCATGTGAGAGTTTTACATTATTTATAATTGCAAAAGTTGTGGGAACCATCCCACCACCCTTCCAAACACCTGGTAAGACTCATAGTACCAGCCCTTTTTTATCACATAAGATAACTTAATGGAGATCATAGAGATGAAATGAGTGATTCATACTATAAAAGGTATTCCATATGTTGCAAGGAAACTCAACTATTGAAATAAAATTTCTAGCTTGGTTCGAAATAAACGTTTTGGTATACCCTAAAACAATTAATATATATAGTTGTTATTGTGTGACCCAAACCCCACTTAAAAGTAGAAACACAGTGTCGTGGTGCTTGAAAGGAGCGCCGCGGTGCTACAGTTCGAGGTACCAACACCACGATGCTTGAAAGGTAGTGCCGTGGCGCTCCGACTTAGTCCGAACATAGATTTTGCATTTTGACATGTTTTTGGGTTATTTTGGGCTAGTGTTTGAGTTTTTATACATATATATACTTCATATGCTGTATAGTTTATAGTAGTCACAAAATATCATAGAGATCATAGTGTTGAGAGCGATGCAGAGAATTTAATCTTGTGAGTTTGTAAGTGATTGAGTGACTAAATTTCTATATTTGAGTGCTCTAAACACTGTTGTAATATCTGTTTTGTGATTTGTAGATTTCTTCTCCTCTGCCCATGGTTTTTTCACTCTTCAATAGGGTTTTTTCATGTAAAATCTTATTTGCATTTTTCTCTCTATTTCTTGTTGCTTGTTGCTTTAATTCCTAACAAGTGGTATCAAAGCTTTGGCTTTGATTGGCAATGGCAACCATGAAATTTGATATTCCGCTGTTAGATCACACAACGAGGTTTTCTCTATGGTAAGTAAAGATACAGGTTGTTCTAGCATAGATGGACCTTGATGATACGCTATTCGGTTTCGATAAGATGCCTTCATCATGGACGAAGGAGGAAAAAAAGCATAAGGACCAAAAGGCTCTGTCCCAAATACACCTTCATCTATCAAATTAGATTTTACTGGATGTACTAAAAAAAAATGCTGTTGCTTTATGGCTCAAGCTGGAGCAATTATGCATGACTAAGAGTCTGACTAGAAAAATTCATCTAAAGTAGCATCTATATTCTTACCGAATGTCTGAAGAAACGTCTCTCGAGGATCACTTAATTATGTTTAAGGAGATTGTGTCTAATTTGGAGGCTATAGAAGTTAAGTATGATGAAGAAGACCTTGGATTAATTTTATTATGTTCACTGCCTTCATTGTATGTCACATTTAGGATAGTATCTTGTATAGTTAGGACACTCTTACCCTAGATGAGGCTTATGAGGCTTTATTTTTTAAAGAAAAGATGAAGCAGTTAGTGATTGGATCTGAAACATAAGGAGAATGTCTAGTTGTTAGAGGTAAAACCCAATAGAGAAGTTTTGGGACTGAGAATAAAGGTAGGTCTAAATCCAGAAATAAGAAGAAGTTTTGTAACTATTGCAAGAAGAAAGAGCACATTAAAACTAAATGTTATAAGTTGCAAAATAAAAACAAGAGCACTAAAAATCAGAAGGGAAAGAAACCGGATGCCAATGAGGCTAATGTCGTTGAAGAAGTTTCTGATGGTGAGTTTTTGGTTTATGATGATTCCAAACCCTGTGAGGACTGAGTTCTTGACTCTGCATGTATGTTTCATATGTGTCTCAATCGGGATTGATTTTTAACATATGAGATGGTTCTTAAGGGCTCTATTTTGATAAGAAACAACGCCCCATGTAAGGTTGCTAGTATTGGTACCATCAGAATTAAGATGCATGATGGTATAGTGAGGACATTAGGTGATGTAAGACATGTCCTCGATCTTAAGAGGAATTTAATTTCCTTAAGTACTCTTGAAGCTAAAGGTTACAAGTACACCGGTGAAGGTAGAGTTATGAAAGTTAGTAAAGGCATCTTGTGATGATGAAAGGTTAAAAGATAGCTGCTGATTTGTATGTTCTCTAGGGTACTACAGTTATATGTGATGCAAAAATTTCTACATCCATTATGTCTAATAGTGATGTCACTAAGTTATGGCATATGCGACTAGGGCATATGAGTGAGCTTGGGATGGCAGAGCTGAGTAAAAAAAACTGCTTAATGGACAGTGTATAGGTAAGATGGAGTTCTGTGAGCACTGTGTGTTTGGAAAGCAGAAGAGAGTTCAATTTGGCAAAGGACAATACAAAAGATATGTTGACCATCTACTGTTCCTTCTCATGGTGGTGCTAGTTATATGCTTAACATGATTGACAAGTATGGACATTCTTTTTAAAGCAAAAGAATGATGCCTTTGCTACATTCAAAGATTGGAAGACCATGGTAGAAAAGCAGACCGATAAGCTAGTTAAATGTCTCCGCACTGATAATGGCTTGGAGTTTTGTTCAGATGAATTTAATACCTTTTATAAATCAAAAAGAATTCTAAGGGACTTAACAGTTCAACGTACTCCATAGAAAAATGGTGTGGCCGAGAGGATGAACAGGACATTGATGGAGAAAGTGCACTGCATACGCTCCAATGCTAGGCTACCTAAGCCATTTTGGGTTAAAGCCGCTTCTATAGCTTGCTACTTGGTCAATCGCTCTCCTTCTATCACCATTAACAAGAAGACTCCACAAGAGATGTGATCAAGTAAACTTGTAGATTACTTCAATTAAAGAATTTTTGGTTGTCCCACCTATGCTCATGTTGACAATGGAAAGTTAAAGCCTAGATCCATGAAGTGCATATTTCTTAGTTATAAGCCTGGAGTTAAAGGCTATAAGTTACGGTGCCCGAAATCTAAGAAAGTTATTATTAATAGAGATATTGTGTTTGATGAGACTTTCATGTTAAGTAGGACCTCTACTACAGGGTCTAGTGATGTTAATTAGGAAAGATCTAGCAAACAAGTGGAGTTTTAAATTGAGATAGGTACATCATCTGATTCGACTTCCCAGTCAAGTTTAGAGAGTCAAGTTGATAGTCCTTCCCCATTGTCATCATTGCCGTCACCACAATACTCTATTGCTAAGGATAGGCCAAGAGAGATGTTAGGCCTCCATAGAGGTATGCTGAGGCTGACTTGGTGGGTTATGCTTTATTAGTGGTAGAAGATATTAAGTCTAGTGAGAACCTTCTACCTATTCAGAGGTGGTTAATTCAGTTGACTCTAGTAAGTGGATGATTGCTATGCAGGAGGAGATGGAATCCCTACATAAGAACGGCACATGGGATTTGGTGAAGTTACCCAAAGGGAAGAAAGTTGTTCACTGCAAATAGGTATTTAAAAGAAAAAAAGGCACACCAGGAGTTTAAAATGCTAGGTACAAGGCCAAACTGGTTGCAAAAGGATACAATCAGGTTCCAGGTGTTGACTTTACAGATGTTTTTTCTCTTGTGGTTATGCATAGCTTAATTCAAGCCTTGATTGGTATTGTGGCCACTCATGATCTTGAGCTTGAGCAGTTAGATGTGAAGACTACATTTTGCATGGAGAGCTTGAGAAAGACATTTACATGCAGCAACCCAAGGGTTTCGTTGTTACAGGTAAAGAAGACTATGTTTGCTCGTTGAAAAAGTCTCTTTACGGTTTGAAACAGTCTTCTAGGCAATGGTATAAGAGATTCGACTTATTTATGACCGCTTATGAGTTTAAGAGGAATAGCTATGACAGCTGTGTCTACTTCAAGAAGGGTGATAATGGGTCCTTTGTTTATTTGCTCTTATATGTTGATGATATGTTGATTGCTGCTAAGGATAAAGGAGAGATTAAGAAGTTAAAGGCTCAACTTAGTAGAGAGTTTGAGACGAAGGACTTGGGGGCTGCCAAGAAGATTCTCAGCATGGAGATTTTGAGAAATAAAAAAGCAGCTAAGCTATATCTAAGTCAGAAAGGATACATCGAAAAAGTTTTGCACATGTTCAACACGTAGAAAGCAAAACCAATGAGCACTCTATTAGCAGCATATTTCATACTTTCAACTGCATTAGCTCCATAGTCAGACGATGAGATGGAGTACATGTCACGTGTTTCATACTCTAGTGTAGTCGGCTCCCTCATGTATGCTATGGTATGTTCTCATACAGATTTATCATACGCAGTTAGTGCAATTAGTAGATACATGGATAATCTAAGTAAAAAGCACTAGAAAGCGGTGCAATGGATTCTCATATACTTGTGTGGTACTACTAATATTTGTTTGCACTTTGGGAGGACTAGAGATGGTGTTATGGGATACGTTGATTCTGATTTTGCTAGAGACTTAGATAAAAGGAGGTCACTTACTAGGTATATGTTTACAGTTGGTGGTTGTGCTATCAGTTGGAAGGCTACCTTGTAGGCTACTATTGTTTTGCCTACTATGAGGCTAAATATATGGCTATTACAAAGCCTTTCAAAGAGGCTATTTGGTTGAGAGGCCTATTTGGATAACTCAGTGAAGACTTAACGACTACTATGGTGATGTGTAATAATTAGAGTGCTATTTTTCTCACTAAAGACCAAATGTTTTATGAGAGGACGAAGCACATTGATGTTTGTATCACGTTGTTGGTGATATTGTTGTGAGCAAAATCAATATGTATGATAATATTGCCGATATAATGACTAAGTCATTACCTACAGCTAAGTTTGAGCATTGCTTGAACTTGGTTGGTGTTTATGTCCGTGTTTGTTAGTTCCCCATTAGGGCTTTGTGGAAGAGGTTGTGGCATCTGGCCCGGGCGTACTCCCTCAAGCATCCATATGACCCTCCTTGCGGGGCCCTCGGACTTATGGCTCTTATTGGTAGACCATCCCCGTGCCGCCCACTCATCCGTACTGTCCCCTCTGGGGCCCTCTGGCCCCTCAGGGATTTCTTTCGCGTCCCTCGGGTTTGAACCTCAAACCTCCCTTAAGAGGTTCTTATTTCCATCTCGAGTACCAATTAAGCT
>CAMOHE010042655.1:0-19802 GCA_946598075.1 Artocarpus hirsutus | reverse complement strand
CCCCACCCCATATTAAATGTTTTTGGTATGTTAATGTAATTTTCATTAGTGTGTGAAATTGTTTAAAGTGTAATGTGAATATGTGAAATTGTGTAAGTGAAATTATAAAATTGTGAAAATGTGTAATTGAAATTGTGAATATGTGAAGATGTAAAACTGTGATATTATATAATTGTGAAATTGTTTAAAGTGTTATGTGAATATGTGTAATATGTGAAATTATGTGAATATATGAAATTGTCTAATTGAAATTGTAAAATTGAGTCTATGTGTAATTGAAATTCTGAAATTGTGAGATTGTGAAGATATAAAATTGTGATTTTATTTAACTGTGAAATTTTGAATATGTGAAATTGATTAAAGTGTTATGTGAATATGTGTAATATGTCAATTTCTAACATGTTTATTTATAATATGTTAATTTATAAGATGTGAATTTATAATATGTGATTTTTAATATGTTAATTAATAATTTGTGAATTTATAATATGTCAATTTTTACTATATGATTGTAATTTAATATTAGTATGTTTGTGTTAGTTTTGGCTTACTTTGAATAGGTACAATGTCTCACAAGATCGATAGTGACTAGTACAAGGACGAGTACAAAGATTGCACTCCATCTTCATCACAATATAGCGAGGGAAAACAACACAGTAAGCCACGAAGGCGAACTGAATTTGATCCGAAAGTAGACTTTGAGCGAAGGTCTACATTAATAAAAAAAATTCATCGTATAAGAAAGAAAAGTTTAAGAATTAAAATGACTTTTGATTCAAAAGGCCAACCAAAAGGCACGCCCGGCCATGAATTAAGTAGTTAGATCGGAGTCCTCAGTCGAGAGCACGTTCTAATATGGACAAAAGATTGGAGGTCTAAGGATTTAGATAAAGTAAAAGATGTGATTTGGAGAGAGATATATGAAGCCTTCACAGTCGAGGATTGGCATAAGGAAAGGGCTTTGAAGGTTTGTGGTGAATTAGCAAAGGGGCTTAGATCCGACCTTTACGTTACTTTCATACAGCCATACCTTTCCATTTTGGAGGAGGATGAAAATGTATATAAATGGCCTCCTACGGTATACACTACTACCCCTCTATAAACGATAAAGATTGGGAAGCTTTTGTGAGGTATCGACGTTGCACTGAATTCTAACTGCTATCATCAAAAGCAAGAAAAATAAGAGCAAAAAATGAATACTGCTTTATGGTTGGCCGAGTTGGGTATAGAGAGCTCAAGTAATCCTTGGTACATTAATATTGTACTCATATTACTTATATCAATTATTCTATCATTACTATGTTACTAACATAGCGTAACACAGTTTGCAAAGACAGGCGTGCTACCAACATGGGAGGAGTTATGGGTCAAATCACGTCAAGGTCCTGATGGCCAGTTCAAAAATCCAAAAGTAACAGATATAAGGAACTTGATTGTAAGTTTACTAACCAAGAACAATTATTTTGTAATTTAATACTAGATGAAGGATTGCTTGAATAACATGGTTGTGTTGTTTTACAGGATGAATACACAATGCAACAAAGTCAAGGGAGCTTCCAATCGATCAGTAACGATGACATTTTGACAAGGGCACTAGGGAAACCAGAATATTCAAGATGTGTTTGTCGTCAATCGAAGTATGTGAAGCAGTCTCAATACTTTGACCTCAATCAGGTATGTCAAAATTGAATTCCCAAATGTCAAAGATGCAGATAGAGATTGTAGAACTGCAAGGTCTTGTGACCGAGCTCATTTCCTAAGGATGTGCCAAGTCGACGGATGATAGCATCTCGCAACGCAACAGCTTCAAAGCTAGTTGCTACCCTTCCAATAATGTAGCAGAAGCTCCAAAAGTCTAATTGTCACCTCCTTGTCAAGAGCCCAAACAATGTAGGCTCTTCGTTGAGGATAGCGTTAATGGTGGGTGTGCACTTATTGTGCTTGGGAAGGAGTGGATGGCGAGTCTTCCAACTGATACAGTTCACGGACGACTATTAGGGGAAGGGAATGTGCACATTAGTATCACTACCATCAGAGTTAGAACAGTTGAATTGCTTGTTCCAACACTTAAATCAACAACTGTGGGTGAAGCAACTGGAAGCTTCATCGCATGGCCGAAGAGGTTAGTTGAAGTAATCACATTGACAAAGATGAGTTGAGCGCCTAGCCATGTTCCACAAGATCTAAGTGGAAAGAAACGCCAAAAAAAGAAAAGCTCCACAAAAACAAGGGAATCACAACCAGAGGTAGATCAGGAACAAGAACAATCTATTGCTAATGAGCAACTGCCTGCATTTAACTTCGCTTCAGTACGTTCAAAATTTATCTAGTTGGCTCTATATGCACAGTCTTTCATGCGCGATGGGTTGACGATTCAGTGCCCGATACCGGTAAATGTCACTGGCAATGAATTGCCTATCTATGTAGGGTATGAAGATGTTTACTTCATCAACTTTGATAAAATCGGGGCAAACTGTATCTTGGAATACCTCAAGTAATAACTCCAGCCTTATTTCATATTTTTTAAATATAGGTAAAGTTGTAAGGTGTTTTAAAATAATTGACTGCATTATTTTTTATTGTAGTTTTTTGGCTAAATATTATGACTTCAAGGCATGGAGCAAAATTTTAACTTGATATCTCTGGCCATTGTTTCAAGTGCTACAAGAGATCTACAGAGTGATCGTAGAGAGCATGCCACATCACTCCTCCACCTATTAGCTCAAGCACCGAGGGGGAAATTATTCTTTCTGCCATACAATGTTGGAGAACATTGGATGTTGGGACTAATTTCGCCATGGGAGGACCAAATATATTGGTTTGACCCCCTCGAACACCCACCACGTGAGGATTTTGTATTAGTCACGAGTTATAAGTATTAATGTTCTTTTATAAAATTAATTGTTTTTGGTCCCACATAATTGTATCGTCTATTAATTTATTATTTAAACATGACACATTGTTAGGGCGCTTAACGATTGGAAGCTTCAAGTAGGAACCGGTGCCACAAACTGACCCAATGGAAGGCTATATTCCAAATGTAAATATCTAAGACAACAAGGAAATGTAGAATGTGATTTTTTTATTCTGCGTTTCATGTGGGATATAATTACAAGTGGTATACAAGCCTTAGGAAAAAAAGATTTTTGTATACGTACGGATATACATGAAGTTAGATTAGAGTAGGTATAGTTTGTAAATAAGTATGTGCTCTTTAGATAGGTACACGTCATAGTAGATTAACAAATTGCTCAAAATAGCTCAAATATAAAATGATCTTGTAAAAACCTTGTAATTTTTAATATACACCAATTTTTGTATGCAATTAGGGCTTTGATGTAATGGATAACACACAGGACTAGCCATCCCATGGGAAATAGAAATTATTGAGAATTTTTTTTGAGAAAATACTAAATTTCCATAATGGTTTTCTTGAAAACCATCGTAGAAACCCTAGATTCCATGATGGTTTTTGATCAAAACCATCATGGAAAATACCCCATTCTCACCAGTCTCGTGCCAATTCTTCTATTATACGACAGTAAAAAACCGTCGTGAAAACTCCATATTGTTCCACGATAGAAGTTTTCATGATGGTTTTTTAACTGTCGTGAAATTTTTCCACAATGGTTATAAACCGTCATGAAATCCACATTTTATAGAAGTGCCTATTATGTTCAACCGGTTCAGCCAAGAAGGCTTCACCATTAAACATATACCTCTCGGATTAATGCTCGATTCTCCGACTACACCGAAGCCCCTCAGGTTGTTGTTTGGTCGATTTTTTTATACTGATTAGAAGGGTTTCGTTTGGAACCCTTGGAGTGATTGGATCACTCACTGACTCCTCGAGTAGTATTTTTCTATAAGGCTTAAAGTCATTTATGTAACTTTCCTCAAGGAATGTTGCTTTCGTTGAAACCACGACTTTATTTTCCTTTGGGTTATAGAAATAACCTCCTTTAGTCTCTTTTGGATATCCTACAAACACATAAACTTTTGAACATGCTTCCAACTTATTCGCTTCCTTATACAGGACATAAGCCAGACATCCCCATATACAAATATGGTTTAAGGATGTTTTCTTGCCCGTCCACAACGTGTGAGGAGTTTTAGGAACCAATTTTGAAAGCACATTATTCAGAAGATAACATGTGGTTTATAGTGCATATTCTAAAAAGGATAAAGGCAATGATGAATAACTCATCATGAACCTAACCGTGTCCAATAAAGTCTTATTTCTTCTCTCAGCCATGCCATTCTACTATGGAGTGCCTTGCACAGTCAAATAGGATAAAATCCTATTCTTTAATAAGCTTTCCAAGAACTCATCAGAAAGGTATTCACTACCTTGATCGGATCGAAGCGCCTTTATGGGTTTATCTAATTGCTTTTCCACTTCAGCCTAAAACTCCCTAAACTTCTCATAAGTTTCTCTTTTATGGTGCAATAGGTAGACATACTTATACCTTGAGTAATCGTTAATAAAAGTGATGAAATACTCATACCCTCCTCATGCTCAAATGCTCAAGGGATTACAAATATCACTATGCACAAGTTCTAGAACCCCTTTGACCCTATTGCCGTTAGACCCAAATGGTCTTTTGGTCATTTTACCCTCTAAACAAGATTCACATTGTGGTATAGATTTCACATGTAAGTGACTTAAAGGTCCATCCCTTACCAACTTTTAAATTATATTCAGGTTAATATGACCTAGTCGCAAATGTTAAAGATAGTTCTTATTAGAGAAAGAAGTTTTACGTCTTTTAGAGTTATTATTATTAACCTCTATGTTTAGCAGTAAGTCCATCTTAGGTTTGATAAAATATAGATTGTTTTGCATCCATCCATCATAGATAAAAGATTTGTTTTTACGAATCACCACTTTATTATTAAAAGAAACCACATAAGAGGCTTTAAATATGCAAGCTACACAATTTAAATTCCTTTTAAGTCTAGGAACATAAAAAAAATCTCACAAAGCTAAAATCCTATAATTATCAAAGTAAACATGAACATTTCCACCTGCTTCAGCCAACACTAAGGATCCATCACCCATCTAAAGCGTGAAGTCTTCATGCAGCAGACTTTTCATTTCTTGGAACCCGTATAGAGAAACAATAATATGATTAGTTGCTCTAGAATCTATGGCCCCAGTGTCACTTGATTCCTCACCAAACAAGTTTTTATAACCAGAAGATCATACCTACCTCCTCATGAAAAAAAGTCCTTATAATTCTTCTTGATGTGCCCAACCTTCCCACAGAAAAAGCACTTGAGCTTTTTTTTGTTCCTCTTTTTCTTCTTCTTATTCTTCCTATTTGTAGGAATAGAAGGCTTTTCATTCTTAGCTTGTTGCTTCTTTCCATTCCCAGGGTTAGGATTAGGACCAGACGTAGTCGTCAAGTTAGCGTTACCACCTATAGGAGTTTCCTTGATCAGATTTTCAAACTCTTATAACTACTTCATCATCTCAGTCATGGTCATATCTTGTCTATTGTTTAAATTAAATAAAGCTCTAAATGGGATAAACTCCTTAGATAAAGTCTCAAAGGCCATATTCATCTATGTTTCAATATCTATGTCACTCCATTGGTCTGAGCCTCTACGAGGTAACCCATGACTAACATCATATGCTCCTTCATTGGAGACCCCAACCTTTGTTTATAGTTTTAAGAGTTTTTGAAGTGCCCTTTACCGTTTTGTTAAGGCTTGGCTTCCAAACATGTCTTCAAGATTATCCAAGATCTACTTCATAGTCTCATAATCTTCATATTGAGCCTACAGCGCGTTATTCATTCCGGCCATAACATAACAAAGGGCCTGATCATTAGCATCGTTCCAACGATCATGTGCCAAGATTTGCTTATTAGTGGAATCTCCTGTAGGCTAAGGAGGACACGATAATGTTAGCACAAATTTCAGTTTCTCAAAGGATCGGACGATATTTAGATTTCGTTTCTAATCATTAAAATTCTTGCTAGTTAACATGTTCTTATCAAGTATCGATGACAAAGCATTTTTAGACATTTTTAATCTATAAGAAAGATCCATATACCAAACATAAGCAAACATACCATAATAATTTAGTAAGATAACACAATCATGTAAAACATACAATGTGTTTATGTGTCAAAACCTTGAAAAAATCACAACCTTACAGCGATAATTCTTAACTTAAAATTCAACAAGCCACCTAGGGGAGACTTGCCAAATTCAATTAGGAACATGGATCCCCTCTGATTAATATATGCCGTCTAGGACCCGTCTGATCTAGCATATATTAATAATCATCTTATTTGGCCATTAATTTTATTAGCAAAGCAAATTAATAGGAGTGTATAACCATTGTTTCAGTATTTTATCCATGATTTATAATCACTACCTAGGGGTGTGCAATGATAAATCCTACTAAAATATCTTATCCTTTTGGAGATCTAACCCGGTACATGATAAAGTCCTTTCACAGGGGTCAAACCACCATGTGCTACCTATGGACCAACGATGGAGGCCGTAGGTCCTCTCTTCGAAAACCTACTCCCACTCAATCTTTTGAAATCAAGATTTTATTTTAAAAACATGTATGAACAATTTTTAATAAACAGCACTCTCTATTCTACATGGCATGTTATCAATATACATGGCAAATCATATTATAATGCAAACAAGCAAAGCAACATGTAAAGCCACAAGTAAAATAATAATAAATATATAGCCATAATATTATAGTTCCACCCTAGAGAAAAAACAATAAAGATTACAACAGATCAATCAAAACATTTTATCGATTCTTCATCCTTGAATCTTCAAGTTGTATTCGTCTTCATGTGGCATCCATCTTCAAGTTCTTGATCCCTTTGGATCAAATGCTTTAATTTTGCGATCATCACAAAATTTCATGTTTTTTAGAATTGTCTCAAAATAGAATCAAAACTGCACCAAAAAATACACATTCTCTAAAACAATAGCTCCCTGCTGGCCTGCCAAACTATGACTTTGGCCTGCAGGTACGACTGCCACGGTAGACCGCTATATGTGTATCGCAGTCGACCATAAGTCAACTATCAACATGCCAAACTTCACAGTTTAGCCTATCGCTAGAGCCAACATTCTGCCCCAAATTGCTGCGGTCAATCGTAGTATGTGTATCGCAGTCGACCCCACTGTCACCTAGGCTGAATTTTCCAAAAAATAGTTTTAAGGCAGTTTTTAAATTTTTTTTTAAACAATTCAAAAGCATAAAAATTTAGAGACTCAGGAAATACCTTTGGAATCACTGTCCTCTATCTTATAGATCCATCTTCTAAATCTATTTTTACTGCGAATGATTATTTAATTACAAAATTCTTACAAACTTAAAATTAAATAATAATTCCTAGATGGTAATGATAGACCGCCAACTAATTACATGAAAAACCTAGATACATATTCTAACCTCAAGGTACCATAACTGGCACAAATTATTTAATTAATAAATAATTAAATAATAATTTAATCAACCATAATTATTTTATGAACATTCACCATATAATCCTATGATAAGATATAAATATATAGAAACCCTAGAGCGTCAAGTCTTTGAAAACTTAAATTCAAGCATAGGAGAGTACAAGATCACATAATTTTATGTAAAAACATTGTCTTTGATACCAATTGTTGGAAAAGTATTACGCAACGAAATTTTAAAATTTTTTAAATCAGAGTATTTTCCAAATACAAGTTTGACATGCTAAATGGATAAATTAATAATAGCTCTTACTAACCTCTTTTGTATACCAAAGATGACTCAAATCCGTGTAGAGAAGAACGTTTCAGAAGAGTATCAACCAATTGGTCTTCTTTGCTATTCTCTATCCACGAATGAAGTACGTGTAGTTGCACATCTCTGTCCTTCCTCTAGTGACTCTCCTTCCAACCATTAGAGAAACACTTGAGCTAATGTTTGTAATGTTAAATAATAGCTCACGAGAAGTTTCAAAATTTCTTAGACTAAAAGACTCACTCTATATTTCTCAAGTGATCTAAGTGAACAAGAAAACTCACCCTTTATTTGTAGTGGTCTAGTCTAGCAAAAGGGACCTATAGACCTCTATAGTTCAAGCTCCTAATAATTATAAAATATAATATCCTAGATACACATTTTATAATTATCAACTCTAACGCTACTCCACTAAAAGCTTAGAGCTGCACTCTCGAACTATATAAAATTACGAAGCCCAAATAGCTAAGTATCCATAATATATCATAATATATCGTATCCCCATAGGATATCCATAATCGGCTTAAGGATAAATTTAGTTTTATCTTCCCAATTTTTTTTGTTTTATGTTCCATTATCTCAACACTAGAAAACTTATCATCTAGAGACAATATACCATTTGGTTACACATATATATCTAAATGGTTGAGTGCTCTAGTCTTTCAATTATAGGATAATGCATATAAGAGGATATCATCGGCTTCTAAAGAGGAGCTATGGATTCAATATCTATGAATAACAAGTTTGCACTATCAAGAGTCATGTCTCCAATGTACAGGCATGCGTACCAATATAAAAATGTGAATGTTACCCTTTGATGCATCAAAAGACATAAGTCAAGACAATGGGCCCACTATTCATCTCAAGATTAAGATAAAACACATATAATTGTCTAAAGTAAATTGATTTGTTGAGACATAATTATTAATCAAAATTAATTAAACTTTATGCCCCGATCCAATACATCGTCACCTATGACAATGCACCAATGTTTCTATTCGTAGAGTCTACCTCTGATGGCCAAGATAAACCACCTCCCGTTAGAGATATAGACAACATAACAATTTTTGCATAAATAAAATGCCTAACTTTATTCTCTCGATTACAAATCTTATGATTTATACCATCACCTTTAGAATTAGTCTTCCGCATAATCTGTCAATCATATGCCTGATTCTAAAGGTTTAGACTGATAGTCTCAAACTTTCATTTGTTTATCATGCATTCAGCAAATATGAATGTAAAGAGGACAGCCGTTTATATATGAATAATCAATAAATTCTTCATTAATAAAATGTCTCTAGAAACATAATACCTTAGGGCATGCATGTCTAATTAGCAAGGATTGACAAGCTATCTAACTAACTCACTTGTATCAAATGTCCTACCAAGAGAATTGAAACCATTAACAATGTCTGTAAACCCAGTGTACATTTTGATTATGGTGTCATGTCCTTTGATCTTAAAATTTCATAGTCATAAAGAAGAAAATTTATTTTAGTCTCACTGACTTGATTAGTTCCTTTATGAATGTAACGCATCCTTATGGACATCAAAGAAACCATTAACTTTTATTGTTATCTCTCAATTATTTGATAAGAAAGCCTAAACTTCTAAGTATTATCTCATTTTTAACCTAGAATTTTTGGTGTGAACTTTTTTATTTAATTTAATATTACCATGTGACATGTGACTTAAACTTTTAATTTACTTTTAAAACAATTAGTTTATTTATAAATATATATTTCTAGCATTTTATAGGATCACATTTTCAAGTAGAATCAATACGTACTTACCGTAAACGGTTCTCCTTTTTAGTTAGCTTGACGGAATACCCAAGGTATTCAGCCAATCGACTATCTGTTGAGATAGTTAGTCTTAACATAATATGTATATAACATGCAAACAAATTACAACCCATAAATTATTATAAGCCAAAATTGACAGTCTAATAATTGAAAAATCCCATAACATGCGGAAATAAATTTAAATTTGCATTGTGATTATTTCATTTCATGATGTAACTCCGTGATCTAATGCCACAATCCTTACACACACATCTGTCCATCTATCCTCCATCTATAGCTGTAGCTTTATTGTATCCTCCATCAATACTTACTTACCTTAAACAGTTCTCCTTTGTAGTTAGCTTGACGAAATACCGAAGGTATTCAGCTAATCAACTACCTGCAGAGATAGTTAGTCTTAACATAATATGTATATAACATGCAAACAAATTACAACCCATAAATTATTACAAGCCAAAATTGGCAGTCTAATAATTGAAAAATCCCATAGCATGCGGAAATAAATTTAAATTTGCATTGTAATTATTTCATTTTATGTCATAACTCCGTGATCTAATGCCACATTCCTTGCACACACATCTGTCCATCTATCCTTCATCTATAGTTGTAGGCTTCCTGTATCTACAACATGATTTAACTTATGCAAGCATTAAGCTTTGTAAGTAATTTATATGATCTCACAAAACATTATAAAAACTTTAACCATAGCATGAGTGATCACATCTTTAACATAGTCATCATAGTGCATAAGGCACACTTTGTAAGAACATATCTTTCTTTTCCATTTTTCTATATTAAAAACATTCACTTTATCTTTTAGGTCCCTAGTACTGCACCATTGACATCATTATGGCGCATTGTCATAAGAGGAGAGAAGCAGCTAATCCCAAACCAAACATAACAAGTCTACGCTTAGGGCACGGTCCACCTTGGCGAACAAATGTCATCATTAGGTGTGTAACGCCTTGATTATGTGATACATATACAGACATGTAATTTTAGGAAAATGTCTTATGCATCATAAAAACAAATGTTGAAAGCATCCATAAAAGGACGTTTTTCAAAACCATGGTAAAAAGAATCTTTTGAATGAGAAATGCATAAATATTAACAATATACTAACATATAATATTTCTCAAAGCTTTTCATAATCCTTAATCATGTTGTATATGAGAATGTACTTACATGACTTATAGCAAACTTACTTAACCTCTTGCAAATCAATGGTTCCTCTATACTTCTAGGGACTTAAGTACCTCAAACGTCTTTAATATTATAACATAATGATAAAAGAAGCATTTTTTGTATAAGAACATACTCAAAACATCACATTCTTCATCATTACAACAAGCAATTCCTAGTCACTTAAAATAACTTATAATACTATCACATTTTAGGCATGTTCAATATTTCAATCAAACAGTCATCACCCCATGATTTTTATAAAATCATACAAAATTTCAATGACTCTAAAATTTTAACATCCACAAATATCAACAAAATAAATTTCATGAATTTTCTATTACTTTAAGTACTATTTTCATATTTTCCAAAACACAACTCTGTTTTTGTAAGAATAACACAGATAGCCAATATTTCATGAATTTTTAAAAATCACACAAAATTCAAAATGACTTGAAATTTTTACCAAGCATTCTACATATCTGTAGTAATCATAGATTTAATTTTATCATAATTAGATCAATTTAAGCTATTATTTCATGTTCTTTAAGTTATGACTCCGTTGTTAGAATTTCAGTTCACGCAGTAACAATAAACAAATTTTATAAAAATCATCAAAACTCTAATAGCTTTGAAGTTTTTACAAGATATACTAGACATTTCATACCACCAGAATTAATTTCATTAAATTTGAGCTACTATAAATATTTTTCCTGCATTTTAGAAGTCACAAAGACAACCTGCCATAATAAACAATCTACGGGCAGTCAATGATCAACAAATTTTCTAAAATTACGCAAAATTCTAATTTGTCTAATATATTGGCATAACATTTGCATTTATATATAGTATCAGATTTATTTTCATCATGCTTGGATAGGTGTTAACAAGCAAGCGGGTGGGTGGGTTTAGGCGAGTATGATTTAGTGTTTTAGGATGGCAAGCTGGCAGTTAACCAACCTACAAACTGACCATGGAATGGCAGGCGGTTTTAGTTCGATTTTGGGTGGGTGTGGGCAGGTTGAGACGATTTGGGTCTATGATATTGCCCAAATGTAATTTTTTGGGCTTTTAAAAAAAAAGGTAAAGAAAATTTGTAGAAAATATAAGATGATAATATATGAAGCATGCCTAACAAAAACCATGTTTGCTGCCTAAAGATAGTGACCGTATTCACAACAAAGTACGAATATTTCTCCACATAAAACATAATCATTCACTCATAAAAAAATTAATAAACATAATCATTCACTAACAACAAGAAACATCAATATAGATGCGTGTTTTAGGGTACGGGGAACAGGGCAATTAGAAATTTAGAACATAAAGAATTAGGTTTTTTTTTTTAAATTAGGCAGGTGGGTAGGTTTGAACCCACCCGTTAAACTTCAAAATCAAACCTACCCGCCAACATATGCAGGCGGGCAGGTTGAACCCGCCCATGGGTAGGTTACTAATGTGGATCTATTTTTTCGGGTACTGCGAGCATGGGCGCGAGCAACCAGTAGGTGCTAGTCGGTTTTTGTGTAGCCCTATGCTTGGATCACTTTAAGTATCTTTAAAATATTTCAACTTTTACAAAAATGTTGCAGGAAAAGTATTAAAATAGTAAGCAGTGCTCTTTCCATAATTTTTATCTTTATTTCTATCATTTGTATGAAACTAAAAATTTCCAGACATTAATTAAACATATCAATGAGCATTCAAAAATTTTTCTATCATTAAATATATCCTATAACATTATTAAACAAATCATTACTTTTGAAGGCAATTTAAGAACTATAATAAACAATATTGAGTCTAAATTCTCAAACAAATCAAAGATAGCATAAACAATTCCCAAAATGAATTTTCTCAAAATCTTATCTCTATTCTTCTGAAAAAAAATCTTATAGTATGGGTTTTCAGCCTAAAAACAAGATTAAAAATAATATTCAAAAAATTTTGTTTCTCAAATGAACTCAAACATTAAACCAGAAAAAATAATTCCCACAAACACCATAATATCACAGTAAAAATTTGTATAAAAATAGATAGAAAACTGACTCAAAACGTGGTCAAAAACTCCGTTCTGGCTTCATCATCGGTTTCAACAGACACGCCATAGCTCATCTATTTAGCTTATGGTTTTGGAGAGATGTTTTGTTCTCGACTTGTAAAGTGCTTATGAGTATTGAGGGTGGAGGTTTGAGGCTTCAAACTTCTTTGTTACGGTATATAGGCATGTCGTCATGTAGGTGACTCGAGAGTATGTGTTGCTCTCAACGTGAGAAAATGAGAGGGAAGATGTGAGAAGGAGAGGAAGAGAAGAGATATTGAAGTGAAGGGTTTGTGGTCTATGATATAACCTATTTGTAAAGGAGAATACAGGCAAGGAACATGGGAGAGGAGAGAAAGAGCGTGTTCATGTGCATTTGTGGGCAATGAATGATGGCCTTACATGTTTGTTTGTCTGTAAAGAGAAAAGGACAGCAATGAGAGTGATGGAGGGGAGCATGTGAGTGGGGGTTGTCAGGTGGTGATGGTGTATATTCTTGCATCCACGTTTCTTTTTTTTTTTTAATCTTCTCTTATACTATAAGCAACGCTCTAGATGAGTTTATAAGTGGTTAAGAGAAGTTTAGGTTAGTTTTGTAGCACAAAAAAGTGAGAGAAATGAAGAGAAAATTTAAAAACTCGGGTGCTATAGTAACTTTTATGAGGAAGATGATGCTACAATGGTGTCATTTTTAGCATTTTCTGTGTCATTTTTTACTATTCATAGATACAGTGATGTCATGTTGAACAATTCTCAGCTACAGTGTTGTCTTTTTAAAAAAATATATGAAAAATTTCTAAAATTTAAAAATAATTCCCAAAATTAAAAAATATATATTTCTAACAGTTTGATTTATTCTAAAAATTAAAATCAATCTCCCAAAAGTTCAAAAGATTAAAAATATTGCATCAAAACAAATAAAAATTCAAGTAATTCATCAAAATAGGACATTTTTCAAACAAGAATCATAATGGTCATACATTAGACACTTTATGTCATTGGAATCTCCTTACTCTATCCATTGCAAAAATTGTTAGTTCGTAATGAATTTCATAATCATAAATATTATACGAGATATATCACATAAAATGTGCTTTTAAGTTATAATTTTTATCATATTGATGCATAAAATCGTTAAACATCACATATCGTCGGTTAAAGAAAATAGCGGGTGCTATTGTGAACTTCTAAGATGTACCAAGTTTCTTGTATGGAAGTACAGGAAGTGATTCTATTAAACTCATTCCTATCTAAAGAACAATACAAAATATTAATAGCATTTGTGTTTGAAGACAATTTCTTCTTGTCATTGCTATTATATTCTTTAGGATCTTCTGGTACTAAAATGTTGTTCACTTCTTTGGTCAGTTTATATGGACCATTTATAACAATATCCCAAAGATCATAATCAACGGATTGCAAATAGATTGTTATTCTAGTCTTGTAATAATTGTAATCGGTTCAATTGAAAAATGGAGGTCTATTGATAGAGTGACCTTCTGACCTTTGAAAACTTTGAGTACTCATGCTCAAGATTATTAAATCTTTTCAAAAATTAATACGAGCTTCTAGTTTTGATGCCAATTGTTAGCCCAAGATTAGCTACCCAAGAGGGGGATGAATTAGATTTTAAAAACTTTTTCACAATTATTGGAATTTACTACTTTAAATGCGCAAGTAAATGTAACACACAAACAACAATGTGATATACTTCAACAAAATATAAATGCACTAATATAAAAAGGTAGGGTAGAGAAATGCAAATATGATTTAAAGTAGTTCGGTAATGCACCTATGTCCACTAACATCGACCAAAGTCTTCGACTCAGCCTCTTCTACTATCATGATCGTCTTTTCCGTATAATCACTCCTTGTACAATTTGTTGAGTTTTTTTACCTGAACCGTACCTTCTTGCAACCTTCAATTTTATACGGAGATTGACCAACCAAACGACCCACCAATTTTCACGAAGATATGCAAACCATACAAACCCACCAATTTTACGAAGATTGGCATACCAAGAATTCCCCTTGATTCTAATGCTTGGTAACCGATGACTCAAAAGATGTGATTTACAATTTTTAGTTTACTCACAAAAAAAGCCCTCCAATAGATAGATGAATACATCATAAAGCTTACATGGGAGTGTGAGCAACTCTCAAGAATAAATATAAACAATGTAAGCTCAAAGAATGTGCATAAGAATGTGAAAGGATTAAAATAATGTTTGAACATTTTACAATTTGTTCTCCTTGTTCTCTATATGTTGAGCACAATGAATAAATGGATATATATATATATATATAACTTTTAACTGCTCAAATATTGCATAAAATGTCAATTTTTGGTCAAAATAGCTATTGCAATTGGAGTTCTAATGGTTAAAATACTAGCCATTATAGATTGTTTGACAGGCCAGAATTTGAAAATTTCATAACAAGACTCTAAATAGTCATTTGATCGATAGACCATTCAAAGAGTTCGATTGGCCGAACTTGGACCACCAACAAGCCAAAAGTGGACCATCGACAGGCCATCAGAATGTCCACCCCCTATTTGGTAGGTCAAAGCAGGGCGTTCAGCAAGTCGAACTAGGTCCATCAGTCGGTCGATCCTGATTGGTCGACAGGCCGATCTACCTTTATCAGAAATTGCACGGCATGTTTTCAAAATGCAATTTTTACAAAACTTTGTTTAAGTTAATTTCAATCTACGTTTTGAACAACATCTAAGTCTAAAAACAATTTTAAAATATAAAAACACACATGCAATAAGCTTTAAAACATTTTGTGAATGCATGTATGTTTGTGTAGATTGAGCTTGCATTGACTATATATCATTTAAAAGCTTTTGCTCACTTACATTTAGACTTAAAGAAAATAGTAACTTGTAATCTTTGAGTCATCATGAGTCCAATCTTATGCTTGCTTTTTCTTGTGATTTGATTCAAGCTTATTCTTCAAGTCTTGGTAATTCATTCGCCCTTGCATTTAATCACTTACGAGTCTTGGTAGAGAATTCTTTCAACTGTCTTGATATTAGAAATAATACCACTAAATTGCTCTACATACTCAAGATAAATTATTAGTAATTAAGCAATGAATTGTTTGTTGTCATCAAAACAAAAGTAAATATTTCATTTGAAATCTTGGAGCCAACATTGTCATCCCCCTCCTATGCTTGCTTTTTCCAACTAGTCACATGACTCATATTTGGTTAAAGCCATTAAAAATATGCTTTACCAATGATAGTATCAAAGTTGTAACATTAGGGAAGGAGTTTTTAGTGTCATTTTTTGTTATAAGGGACAAAGTGGATTAATCTCTACTAAAGCAGTGGTTAAATTTAGAATTAAATTGAAAAACAAAATCTCAGCACAATGTTGTTCAAAAACTACCCAACGCATATATAGGGAAAGATCATAAAACAAATTATAAAAGAGGATTATGAGTTTTCATGCTTTGAAATTTGTTTGCAATATTTTAGGATGTCTATGACATCCCTCGCTCTTTTTTTTCACACACCATTATTTAATAAGATGTATTTATTATTGTATTACTTATTAATAAAATTATTCTTAAGAACAAAAGTGTTTTAAATAAATACTCCTTATACGCCCTATCTTAAAATATAAATATATATATTTCCTTTTAAAAAAATTAGGGTATTATTTTTTAAAAAATAAAAATTAATTCCAACATAAAAGAATCTCCATAAAAAAAAGTATACATTGTTTCTTTCTTTTTCAAAATTCATGTTTCTATTATTATTCCATATATACTGATTATAATAATATATACCATTGCAAATTGTTTGGACATAAATAATTGCAAGTCGTGTGCTCCAGTATATGGATCCACTCTCTGATTTGATATAAAAAACACAATAAAAAAAGGAAAAAACTATGTCTACTCCCTTGTTTTTAAGTAAAGAAAATACAATTTGTTCAATTTATATATAAACCCTTACAATTTACTATTAATTATTATTTCTTGGAATCCAAAGTCTGGTTTAATAAAAAAGAAAAAAAAATTAAAGAAAAACTATCACTTAGTATATCAATTAAAAAAATATTTTGGAAAAAAAATTATCATTTTATTTGGTTGGTGGGTGAAAATGGGAAAACCAATTAATACTTTTGCAAGAATAAGGATTTTTTTTTCTTTTTTATATTTTAAGAGGGATGAAAGAAGTAAAATGAGAGGTAGTTGAAAAATGGTGTTTGTTAAATAAATGGCGCTAATAGATGCAGTCATATCTTTATTTTGAAAAGGACAAACATAGAATAACAAATTTTCAGTGGAGGTAGCAAGTCATATCTTGTGTCATGTTTGTGCTTTGTTTTAATCATTTCATGCTATTTTTTTTTTCACAATCATACATGACTTATGATAAAAAAGATTTGAAAACCACAACACAAACACGACATGTTTCATTACAGGTTGACACGACGCGAACCAAAAATTTTTACACTATGAATCGAAAACAACACTGAAAATAATCTATTTTTCCTTTTTTTTCTTTTTGTTGCACTTCTAATAGAACTTAAGCTTTATAACCTACTAAAAACTACTATGCACTATTAAATACACTAGTTAATAACAAATATCAATAAAAAAGAATATTTATGCCAAAATACATCACAAATATCATAAATAAAGAGTCTACTCGAACAAATTCATCAACATAATAATTTAAGTTCATAGTCATCGCCTAGATAAACAACAAAGACCACCTCCAAAATAGCAAAATACTACTAGAAATAACAAGTCAATCACACCAAAGTCCAAACCTAGATATTTAAGTTCCAACAGAAAAGTTCGAAGTCATACAAAATAAAAATCACAATAAACTTAAACAAGCAGTCCCAACAACAAAGGAGTTCAAATCCCTGCAAAAACATCAATGAACCGAATCAATGCTACTCATAAATAGTTTACATCATTCTTGATATCCACATCTACTACTTGCTCCACATCAATATTCTCACTTTGTGCTCCAAGTCATCGTTCTTCATCTACAATAGAGTCAAAAACAAAAACAAAGCACTACACATTAGGAAAAAAAATCAAACGATCATGTTCGAGTCCGAGTAAAAAACAATATTTAGATAAATATAGGTACATACATGTATATATCTTTTAATAAAGATGCCTGTTTTGGCTGAGCGTTATACATGTATTTTAAAAAAATTAAACAACAAAGAAAAAGAAGATAAGCGCAAGAAAATAAAGTTATAATAATAAAAGAAGAAAATAAAGAGAAGGGGATATAGGCTACCAAAAAAAAAAGTAAAAGAGCAAATAAAAAGAGAGAGAGTTAGAGGGTTACATATGGCACACATTATGAGAGCATTAAAAGATACATTCTCACTTTTACATAGGTAATAGGTAGATGACACTTGCTCTTTTCCTATTTACATGCATACTACGATAATATGATTTATAGGATGTTAGGCATGAGTTTGAACTCAACTATTATAGTATATGAAAGCTTTGCATTTTAGCATACATTTACTTTAGACTATATTATGTAGGAGCTGTACATTGTTCACAGTCCAAATGTATGAATTTAAACTCATTTGCTAATTAAACGCAAGGTTATTTGTTGTACAAGAATGTACCTTAAAAACAAACTTAATGCATGTTCCGCTTGCTTGACCAGCTCCAAGAAACTATGCTCAAGATCACCTTACCAGAGAAGTTTCATTTTTATTTTATCTGCAATAGTTTTGAACCATCCTTTCTTAGTTGCACCCGGCAAAAAAGGCATAGCTAGATTATGTATAGGCAATTCCCTTGAAACTCTACTACTATTGCCATAGTTGAGTAGAACTAAGCTCTCCATATAAGTGGAAAAATGCCCTACCCTAGTGATCTCTCCATTCCCCAGCTGTTTTTCTTCTTTGCTCTTCACGTCATACAAAACCACCCTCTCTTTCAAACAATCAAAAAGTACTGCATTTGAATGATCTAATATGCCTAATCCCTCAAAAAGCCACTCCAAATTACTACGAATAGTGCATAGTTTCGTCCAAGAATCCACTACACCATAGTCATTCATCACCCACAATGAAAGAAAACCATCCACACTATATGAAGATAGATACAACAAATCCTTATGTGATGGACAAGGTAAGATCCCAACCTCTCCAATATTAGTTCTTAATAAGCATTGAGGTAATCCTATCTCACCAAATACCTCATCAATAATGTGAAACGACAAAACCCTACAGATCTGAACTCCCTTACAGGTCACAACCCAATGAAGCCTGTTGTTAGTTAAACATGATGGCTCAAAAGGTACAAGATCAATGTCGACATTCGGCAGAGAACTGCCAGGAATATTGATCGTCTTCCAAGAAAGATGCCTCAGTGAGTAGATGTGAGCCTTGATTATTTTGTGCTCAGGAACCACAAACCTGATCACCTTATAGTCATCGTTTCTTGGATCATAACCAAATCCATAGAACCCGCCACCCAGATACGTGACAGGTATCGGAATCTCAAAGGACTTTCTGATGGACGGATTCCATAGAGATATTATCTCTCGATCACGGATCACCAAGCATGTAATTCCGTTACACGAACCGATGATCTTACTGTCAGGAAAACGGAGTGATGAAAAATTAAGGGGTCTTTGAACATTGTCTGTGGCTTTAAGATCGGTGAACCTTCTTTCTTCAATTAATTCTTGACTATTGTCGTCGAAGTGGATTAAGTAGAGATATTGTTTCGAAAATTGGGGGAGAATTTGGATTATGGGATGGGAAAGCTTGTTGGTGTGGGAATGGTTCAAGTGCGTATTGATGAATTCTGGACTTGAAATTAAAGAGAACCATGATTTGGAAACGCACCTGAACCTTAGGAGCGATTTTGCAGGCAATCTCGACAGGATTTCTGCAATCAGATCCTCAGCCAGATGCTTCGACGACATCTTAAAAGTGAGATCAGAGACAGGGGATCGATTCTGCCCTGCGATCGGATAAATCGGTTCAAGAGAGATGAGGGG
>CAMOHE010042652.1:0-20941 GCA_946598075.1 Artocarpus hirsutus | reverse complement strand
TGGAAATAAATGCAATTTCCGCCACTCGTCGGGATAAATAGAAACCTTTCCTTCGACGTATGAAGTCGATAATTTGCAGCAGCAATGCCCGATCTTTTGAGAAACCAGCTTCCACATGTACTGAATCTTCTTTTTTTGTTGGAAACTTAAAGAATCAAAGCTTAGCTCATCCTTCACGGAACTGAAAATTTTGGTCACAAGTTGCCGTTGTTTTACATGAACAATGTTTCATTCGTATCAGTTTTGATTAGAAAGATCAATTCGCGCGTCAAAATGGTCTATTCCTGTTCTACTTTGCTCATTTTTACTCCTTAGGATTGAAACCTGAAATAAATAAGTTGTAAATTATGTTATGGTTCTTGCAGTCTCGTCAGAGATCAATGTGTTGACAAATAAAACCATACAATGCAGCACTTAATTTTGTAGGTTGTCATAAAACTGAAAAACTCCCCACTTGGTAGCACTTAATTTCATGTGTAATATATGCATTCATTCAAGAAAAAAGAGAGTGAAATAATTATAAAAGTGATGGAACAAGGACAGACAGATGACTTAGCAACAACTGGTTTTCAGAGTGCAGCGAAGATTGTGAAAGCAAAGCTATACCCTTCTACCTATCACAGGGTTCTTTTTAGTCAAGCTAACATCATGGAACAGCCCTGCTGCCATCTAAATCATGACATTGTTGATCATTTTGGATAATAATTCTTGATGGATCTCCATGTGTTGATTTAAATCCAAATTAAGCCACAGACAAAACTATCAAGTGAACTTTCTTTCTCAAGAAGAGAAACTGAAAAGGAGATAAAATAACACAGATAGATTACGACTGAAAAAGTACCTTGGGCCGCTCCATAGAGCTTCCAAAATAGCCTATTCCAAACGATAAAGAAGAATAAGCAGCCGCTATCTCTATGGCTTTCAGCTTTAGAGAACTTCCTGAAACCTAAAGCAATATCTGCTATATCAGTTTTTCTAGACAAGCTAACATAAAAAGGCTTCAGTCAGGACAGGACTTGGGAACTCACCACAGGTGTGTCCGCTTGCACGAGTAGAATACCAGCACTTCTGTCAGTACCATTGTGATTGCTCTCTTGAACAAAAGACCTTAACACTTTTTTGCAAGATGAGGCAGGACCAACCTGTGAACTGTGTTGTATAAAGCTGTGTTAGCTACATAAATCGTTTATCTTTTTTGCTCTCAAGGATATTTTTTGTTCCAAAAGTTGCTCTCTTCTAAGAACTCAACTTAAGAGATGGAGAGTAGCTATCTTAATACTAAAAACTCAGTCTAAGGGAAGCATGCATGTCGTGAAATCAATGAAGCTAAACATACATGGATGAAGAGACAAACATACATGGATGAAGAGACACAGCACTCGCGAGCGGCAAATCCTTTCATTAAATATTCACCAGCACCACTTACACAACAGCCAACTATAAATGGAGCTCCAAAAGGGCCTTTAGAGGATGCCCAACAACCTGAACCATAAGTTGCTGCTAATCCCACACGTCCTCTGACCTGTACTTTTTTAATTATAAAAGAAGAAATGTAAGTTTTCCAAAACAGATGCTAACCAGAATAGCAAAAATTATAATCCATTACCTTCAGAGCAATTCCCCCACTCGAGGCCCCAGATGCTATATGTCCTTCAGTGTCAACACAAATAACTCCGACCGTGTCCATGACACAATCTTCTTCAGGCACACCCCTTTTCGACAGATAGCATGGTTGAGCTTCCTTTTCTAACATGCAAGTATAATAAGTGAGAAAATATCAGTTCAATAAGTTTTATAAATAAGAAGCTCGCCGTATCAACCATCAAACAACAAATAGAACAAGAACAAATTGTTGGAAGGACAAAGGCTTGATAAGAAAAAAGTTTAGCAGACACCAAACCAAGAAAACAATATAGACAACGACCTTGGAGAAGACGATATGTCGCCAAACTATTCCTAGGTCAGGAGGTCATGACTCAGCATAGCACACAAGTAGCATATTCTAAATGTAGAGATTGGTGAGCTAAATACTATTCCTTTTACCAGAAAAAACAAGACATGCAAATAAATTTTCAGTGAAAAAGAGTTATACTACTAAACAATGATACAATACCTAACTTTTCAGCAGTCTCTTGGGGACTACTTTGATGTTCAATAGACGAGTTATCGATCTTGGCTTTAGCATCAATGATCATCGCTTTGAAATTTTTCCATTGTACTTTTGCCCTTTCAGTCACCAGCCACTGTTTCAAGACAAGCAAGATCAATGGATAATACTCAGACATAGGAGTAAACCTCCTATAAAAATGAAACTTTAACATGTTATAGAATATATCTCAATAACACAAATTTTATTAGCAAAAATTCTCATAAAGGAAAAATATAAAACTAAACAAATGGCTCACAAAGTTAGGAAAGATTTTGTATAAGGACCAACCTCATCGGCCTCTTTCGCAGTTGCCAGCACAGCAATACCCTTGGACTTTGCCCATTCATAGGCACCCTCACCAACCAAGAACCTAGGTAATGGAAATTTTCCCTATGAGAAAAGCTAAGAAGAGTATATAACGATAGGGATGCCTATGCATTTGTTATTTGCAAGCACATAAAATGTCATTAGACAACTAGACATTGATTCTTTTTTCTTTTTCCTTCATCGCCCGTTGGTTCTATTAAAGTTTTAAATAACTAATGCATGCAAAGATTTAAAGGGATGACATGAAATGTTAGATAGAAAAATTTACTTGGAAAAAGAAAAAAAAAAAAAAAAGGAATGGCAGCTTTGTAATTCATACACAAAATTGCTTGAATGGAATAAAATTAAATATGGGTGTGAAATATACAAGAACAAATCCTATAACTTTTCAAGGGATACCAATAAAACAACAAAAGATAATACAAAAATGATTTAATAGAAATTCATAATCATCCAACAAATTCAAAGGGAGGAGCAGTCATTACATGGGAGGTATTAGGCCCAGCAAAGAAGGTCCCATAATTTGCTCCTTCACTAATAAAGCAGCAATCTGAATGGCATTTTCCACGCCTAGTCTAGAGCATATGCAGTGGATGTTCAGTAACTTTATAAAAAAGTTGTGTAAAGAATAAATATGAGAGATCCAATACATTGACATAATCAAAAAGACAGACCAGTTACTACAATAACACAAGGATATTGTTATTCACAGTAAAGCATGAAATAATTCAGCCATGAGATTACCTGGGACCGCTCCGACCGCTCCAAATGCTCCGGTATCACCACTCATAATGCTGGCATCACATTCTACATGCCCATCATCTGTCAAATTGGAGCCTCGGCCAGCATTGGTGCTTGGATCGTCCTATATCACATTATTGGTTAACTAGAGTTCTTTAACTATAAAATCTATTTCCACATTCTTTCAAGAAATCACGATAATCAAACATGTTGGTGCAAACTATGAATTTGAAGATGAATAGAACTTCCACATTTTTTCGATAACCGAGATGGATGATTATTAAGTAAACTTTTTAGTACTTTTAATATATGAAGCTTAATACAAAGTTACACATTCTAAGAAATATACGTATTCGAAGTTTTACCTCCAAAACTTGAATAGCAGCCGACACAGCATCTACACATCCACCAGAACCCTAAAGCAACACAAAACAGAAACAAAAAGTAATGATAAATAGTAGAAGCTCAAGTTTTTACGACCATGATATACAATCCAAAGCTATTTAGCTACATTGCATCCAAGCAACTTCTTTTCAAATTTTCAATCAATTTCTTTATTAACAAACGGGGGGAGAGAGAGAGAGAGAGAAGGAGACCTTGCGGAGAACGGAAGCGGCAGCGAGGCAAGCGCGTTTCATGGCGGACCTGAGAGCTTTCTGGTTGGAAGGCGCGTGGAATCCGGCGCCTACGTGAACCGCGACGAAGAAACTAGGGTTTTGATCGTGCTCGACTTGGTCGCCCATGGATTCCGTGATGTAAGATGCAAAAGAGTTAATGTTCAGTTCACTGGTCGCTGGCAGAGGAAAGCAGAGTTTAATTTTGACGAGAAACGCTTCGGCTAAACTCTAGCCGGACTTTCCTGGGAAAAACAAAACAAAACAAAACAAAACAAGATGTAAACCAAAAACTCTCAGCATCTTATTTTGATGAAAAAGCCCTTCGGGTAAACAAGGGCAAAATTTTTAAAAAGGGTTTAAGAAAGTTCAAAATTAAGTAAATGACTTTTTTTTTTTATTAAAAAAAGGTTTTTTCTGAGCACCGAAACTGCCCCAGCTTTTTTTAAAGAAAAGAGAAAAATGATTATATCAAAGAAATGAACTTAACCAGGGTGGAAAAAAAAAAAACTGGAATTGTTTTGATGCCTAAAAAGATAGTTTTTCGATGCCTAAAAACCAAAAAAAAAAAAAGAGGCCATTGACTAAATAAATTTTTTTGAAAAAGTTAGTTTTCAAAATGCCCCGTAAACAAGCGTTGTGTGGGCTAGCGTGCGCTAGTGTACCGCTCGAATTTATTTAGATTAATTACGAAAATTTCATCTCAAACCATCTCTATAACTATGGTAATACCGTGCCTTTCTAATTTGACAATGTAACATGTGCCCTACTAAGGTAGGAAAATTAAGTTGGGTGGCCTCTTGCCACCAGACAACAAATTTTGTGTCTAAACTTTTCTAAAATTAGATAAATGGCTGCTGGTTTTGTGATAAATTTGTGTTCTTCCAGCTTTGCCCATCGCAAGAGTTAAGGAAGAAGGCATCGCCAGAGATCTCTAGCCATGGCGTTGTGACGCTTGTTTCGCCTAAAGTACACCCACGAAAATGTCGAAGATCTGCTCACGACTCTGCTCATGACAATCTAGTAGTCGATTCAACCTTTGACGATGATGAACAACAATTCTCTCTCTCCGCTTTTCTTTCGTTAGTGCTCTAGGTGGCTAACCTAACGGTATGCGGCACTGACGTATGGAGATGCTGCACAGAAGAAAAGAAGGAGTGAGAGAAGAGAGAGAAAGTTAGAGTTTGGGTATTATGGTTTGTTATTTACGGGTTTATCAGTGATGTATTAACGTTTATTACTGATATATTATGGTTTATCACTAATGTACTTGGGTTTATCATTGATGTTTAGAATACATCACTGATGTACTAGAGTTGATTAATAATTAAGCACGAAGATTTTTTTTTGTTATTTTGACTTTATAATTAATAAGTAAAGGCCATTTGCCTAATTTAGAAAAAGATAGTCATTTATTTTAAGGTTATTAACATCAATGGCTCATAAACTTTAGTGTTTTCCTCACGTTGCCCCTATGAACTTTAAAAATCACCACCTTAACCCTGAATTTTTAAAACTTCTCACTTTGCCCCATAAACTTTAAAAATCATCACTTTGTCTCTTGAACTTTTAAAGCTCCTCACTTTTGTCCCTGAACTTTTGATTTTTTGTTCAAATACACAAAATTAAGATTACTTGAGAGTTATAAAATATTATTTTTGCCCTAATAAGTGACCTATGTGCAAATCATGCAGGCTTCATTTTGTTTATTTGAATAGAAAATCAAAGATTCAGAGGGCAAAGTAAGGAGCTTTAATAGTTTAGGGGGCAAAGTGGTGATTTTTAAAGTTTAGGAGGATAAAGTGAGGAGCTTTAAAAGTTCAAGGGGTAAGAGACCCCAAAGTTTATGAGTAACTCTATTAACAAAAAAAAAAAAAAAAACACTCCTTTTGTCAGAACTTTTAATAAACCTTAGTACATAGTTAAGATTTGGTATATAATATAGGAATATATTAGTAACTCTATCTTGTCTAATGCTTATATGAACGTAAAAAGTTGATATAATTTAAAAATTTAAATTGTTGAAAATATAAACTACAAAAGCCTTAGTTTTTTTTTTAACAAATAATATCTCCTTGCACTTTCATGTAATTGCAACAAGGTAGCTTAACAGTCTAATGGTTCACTAACTGTTCAACAATCTCATTATTTTTGTAATTATCATTTATGCTTAAAATCATGACTCAAGAAAATTTTTTAAATTAATATTTTATAGAACAAGAGAATAAATGTTAAGTGTTGAAACTTAGGGAAACAAATATTATGTTTTGAAGTTTAAAAGGTAGAGCATTACAAAGGCTATAATGGAGGGAGAATTTTTATAATTAATCCAATTTGTTTCTATATTGTGTTGTTCATGTCCTAGTAATTGGAGTTTGGTCTTAGTTGATCAATTTTATCCATCAATGTCACACTTGTGCTAGTTTTTGTGCTTCATTCTTCTTCATTGGTGGATCCAGTTAATATTGAATTCTCTTATAATTGGTGATCATTTGTGACTATTCTTGAGTTTTTTATCTTAGTTTGATTTGAAATGGAATTTTTACTTCAAAAAAAGCACAGGTTCAAGTTTGATATTTGCATTTTTTTAATAATTATATGGTTGTTAGGAAAAAAAATTATTTGGTAAGTAATTTGATAAAAACAATAATGAAAATTTAATATAATTTAATGGTTTATAAATATGCGTAGTTTTCTCCTTCTTCTTACATACAAGGAATAAATTAATGTATAAACCCTGAATTCTTTAATCTTTCTAAAATTAGTATTTATAATTAATTTTGTCTCATAAATAGTCAAAGAACTTAAAAAGTGTCACATAAATGGCCCCTCTATTAAATTTTTAATGAAAAAAATTAACTTTGCTTCATAATGGTCCTTAAACTATCTTTTCTCTCTATAGATGACTGTTAAATTTAAGATAAGTTGCTCTAGTAGTCTCCAACCTTTCATAGAAGTGAACAATTGGTCCATTACCTTTTATTTTTGATTTATCAATCCCTAACCTTTAATTTTAGTAATCGAAGGATCAATTTGATGGTCAAACAGTTAATTTGGAAAAAAAAAGTGATAAACCAGTCCTCAAAGTTATAAAAAAAAGTGACAAATTGGTCCTCAAAGTTATAAAAAAGGTGACAAACTAGTCCCAAAAATTAACGATTTAATTGTTTGATTGGTCTCTCAATAACTAAAATTACATAAAAAGTTAAAGACTAAAGTCATACTTTCGTGAAAGATTAAAGACTAATGTGGTAATTTATCTTAAAAATTATACTGTATTTAGTCCCTAAATTAAAAAGAAAACATATGCTAAAATTCTTAAATAAATATATGGAAAACATCAAATATGTGAAGTTGTACCAGATGCGTAGTTTTTAAACAAAAAAAAAAAAATATAGTGATTGATGAGACATTGACAAATTTACGGAAAGCTAAACTAGATTCATTAATGAAAAAGAAATTAGAACAGAAGTTAGAGGCATGAATAGAATCAACAAGAAATTGGAACATATAATTTTGACCCCTTGTTTAAAAAAACAAGAACCAAAGGTATAAGAATGGATAAGGACGCCACACTCAAGATTAAGGTGAAAAGGTGAGTGATAACTCACAAATTAGAATGCCACAAGAGAATTCTTGATAAGTTCTACAAGTTCTTCAAAGCACCAAAAAGGAAAAATAAAACCTCACAAAAATGATTTTTTTTATTCAAAATGTGTATCAGTCTTTTTTTATTCTTTTCAGAAACTAGCCATACTTAAAGCATTACATGCTTATCAAAGATCTAAATAAAAAGGAAAGTTCATAATTGATTACAAGTATCAATTGCTACACTTATCAAGTGATTATAATTGATTCTTGAAAAGGAAAAAAACTGAAAGATTACAATTGATTCAACCCACATTTAAGGAATGTTTTAAAGGCTGCCAATGTTAAATTAAATTGAAACTAAATTTGGCCAGCTATTAACAAATTGTAACGCCTCAAGGGATGCTTCTTGGGCTTGGATGAAGTTGATCAAGCCCAATTGTTCTTCCATGCCTAAATTGAGATCCTTTGTATTGTTTTGGGACCAAATATCTTCAATCAACCCATTCAATGCCTCTTTCATCATCTTAGCCTTGGACCTCGTAATTGGGCCTTCTTGGATGATCAAAGGATTATTTGGACCATTAGAGTTGTTGCCACCTTGGATCCCATCATTCCCCCTCTCCTCAAAAGGATTTGTCCTTAAATCGTCTCCTACATCAAAAGGAGAAAGATAAAAAACATCAAAGGTAGCACTTACATTATGCTCACTTGGAAGATCCAACTTGTAAGCATTGTCATTGATTTTGGCTACAACTTGGCATGGACCATCTCCTCTTGGCTGCAACCTTGAACGCCTTTGCTTAGGGAATCTTTCCTTGTGCAAATGTACCCAAACCCAATCTGTAGGTTCAAACACAACTTTCTTGCGCCCCTTATTGGCTTGAATTGCATATTGCTCTGTCCCCTTCACTATGTGCTGCCTCACCTTTTCATGTAGTTGCATAACAAGTTCAGCCTTCTTCTTACCATCCAAACTAGCCCTTTCCTCAATGGCAATGGTAATAAATCCAATGGAGTTAGTAGATTAAAACCATAAACAATTTCAGATGGTGAATGGTTAGTGGCAGAATGAATGCTTCTATTATACGCAAATTCAACATGTGATAAACATTCTTCCCAATAACAGCACTTAATAAAATGGATAAAGTTTTGTTAACTATCTCAATTTTTCTATCAGTTTGGGGGTGATAAGTAGTTGAAAACAAAAGCTTTGTTCTCAATTTTTCCCACAAAGTCTTCCAAAAGTAGCTTAAGAACTTTACATCTTGGTTGAAAACAATGATTTTTGGGACTCCATGCAAACACACCACTTCTTTGAAAAATAACTCTGCAACATTCTTTGCATCATCAAATTTGTGGCATGGAATGAAGTGCACCTCTTTTATCTTCTTAGCATTGGACCTCGTAATTGGGCCTCCTTGGTTGCTTAAAGGATTATTTGGACCGTTGGAGTTGCTGCTGCTTTGGATCCCATCAGTGATTCGACTTTTACCTATTAAATATATGAATATCCTCCAGCAAAAATATTATTTTTTATTTCTTTTTACAGTACATAAAACAATGTTAGAAAATAAAGGTGACATACATTTTGGTATATTAGGGAACTTTTGTTCCTTAATTTGATGTTAAAAGATTTCCAAACGAGTGGTTAAGGTATATACGAATATTTTCATCTTAAATTGAATTTTGAATGTGTTAAATTTCAACATTTTGTTTTGTTTGTAATTTTTTAATTCAATTTGTTGGTAACTTTGACTTTTTACACTAATTTGATATTTTTATTAATAAAAAAAGTGATAGATTAGTGGGAATAAAAATTGGTTAAAATATAATACAAGATATATTTATAAATTTATAAATCTATTATATAAGATATAAAAATAATTTAGAGATATTTATTAATATGGTGGGGTAAAATATGTTCATTTCAAAAAATAATCAAAGTCATATATTTGAATAAATAGATAAAAAATATCAAATATATGTACCAAGGAAATTAATTTTAGCATATAGATATATATATTTTAGTTTAGGGACAATACATTTGACACAATTTTGCATATTTTATGTTTTTTATATATTTATTTAACATTATTAATAAGTCTCACATACGTTTTTTTTAACATAAAAACTAAATATAATACAAATTTTAGCATATGCATTATATATAGAGAGAGGATAGTTGAAGGACCATTTATGAGGCAAAGTTAGCTTTTTCCATTTGAAATTTAATAGAGGAACCATTCAGGACACACTTTTTAAATTCAAAAACTATTTATGGGATAAAATTGAGTAAATGGATTAATTCTAAAGAGAGAAAAGAATTCACGGACTATTCGTGAATTTATCCCTATATATATATATATATATATATATATCTTAGGAAGAAAGAGCAAAATAGCAAATTTAGGCCCAACCTAAGTAAATAATATGATATAGTTTCAAAATGTGTAATAAATAGCATATCATATGAAATTGAGTAATATCTCATGAGAAATTAGAACAAAACCCCAAAATACCCCACCTTTTTATCCTTTAACTCTCAATCTCCTCCTTCGTCGGCATCGTTGTTGGTCAAAAAATACAATCTTTACCAAAAAACACTGTATTTACCATGTAATACAAAAATTTACTGGCGACTTTGTTGAACCATTAGTGACCAAGAAATATAATATTTACTAAGAAATACAGTATTTACCATGTACTACAAAAATTCAGCGGTGACTTTGCGGGATCAATGGAGGTAGAAAAATACAATATTTATTAAGAAATACTATATTCACCGTGTAATGCAAAATTTTACCAGCGACTTTGCAGGACCAACGATGATCCAAAATACAATATTTGCCAGGAAATATTGTATTTAATGTGAAATATAAAAATTCACCCTCGACTTTGCCAGACCACATGACGACCGTGAAATACAAGACTTATCAAGAACTACTCCATTTGTCGTGCACTACAAAAATTGACAGGTGACTTCGATAGACTATTGACAGCCGTGAAATACAATATTTACCGAAAAATACTATATTTACCGTGTAGTCCAAAAATTTCACTGACGACTTCAACGAACTACCGGTAGTCAAGAAATACAATATTTACTGAGGAATACCGTATTTACCACATAACACAAAAGTTCACCTGCTACTTTGTCGGACCATCGGTGGTTGAGAAATACAATATTTCACTTGAAATACTATATTATTATGTAAATACAAAAATTCATCGATGACTTTATAGAACAGGCGACAGTCAGAAAATACAATATTTACCATGAAAAACTGTATTTACCATGTAAATACAAAAATTTACCAACGATTTTGTCAGACCGTTGGAGCTAGAAAAATACAATATTTCACTCAAAATACTGTATTACTACATAAATACAAAAAGTTACCCGTGACTTCACTGGACCGTCGATGGCTAGAAAATACAGTATTAACCTTGTTATATTGTATTACACTGTAAATATTATATTTCACTGTTGACTTTGACGAACTATCGATGATCGGGAAATGTAGAATTAACCTTGTAA
Source organism: Artocarpus hirsutus (assembly GCA_946598075.1). Classification (NCBI taxonomy): domain Eukaryota; kingdom Viridiplantae; phylum Streptophyta; class Magnoliopsida; order Rosales; family Moraceae; genus Artocarpus; species Artocarpus hirsutus. The sequence continues at coordinate 9,981 of CAMOHE010042652.1, read as the reverse complement.
TACTATTTTTATAGTGTAAATATTATCTTTCATAGGCGACTTCGACAAACAGCCAGCATTCAGAAGTATAATATTAACCTTGGAATACTCTATTACAATATAAATACTATATCTACATTAGATACAAAAATTTACCAACAATGTCGCCGGATACCATTGGCACCGGCAACGTCATTGGTGGCTGAAAAATATGATATTTTGCTTTTAATATCATATGACCATATCTGATAAATATAAACAAAAACACTACGCAAAAAAAAAAACAAAAATTTGATAGATAACAAAACAATAACCACATCTAATCAAAATTTAATCAAATAAACAAATCAAAGAAACAAATTAAAATTCCAAATCTGAACAAAAACAACAAAAAAACCTAGATCTGAGCCAAACAAAAAATAAACTTCGCCATCTCTCTTTTTTTTTTTCTTTCTTCAAATTTTTTTTAATACCAAATTCCAAATCGAACTCTACCTGACCACAGTCCCTTTGCCAGACCAGACCTCCAGTGCCGTTCCCTTTGGTCCCTTCTACTCACCAGCTATGAATATCCGTGGATCTTGTCATCGATTTCAACATAAGCTCCAACAACTTCCAACGGCAACATTGACGAGGCAGATCAGGAAAATCAAGGGAAAGGGAGTGAGAGAGATCGTGAATCCCTGATGCGATACTAGATTGCAACCACTAAAACAATGGCTCTGACGTGACTCCGATGAGCTTAGCTACTCTCTTCGTCTACCTTGAGTTCATCGCTTGCCATCTTTGCAACTTTGGCAGCTCGTTGACACCGATAATGAGAGAGACAAACAGTGATCTAGACAGAGACGGTGACCTAGATGAGAGAAAGAAGTAAACGGAGGAGAGGGTGAGAGTTATCGGCTATCAACATTGGTGAGCAGAGAGAATAGAAGAGGAAAGAAATTATCCAGATCTATTATGAGGGTATTTTTTGGTTTTTAGTAGTTTTGGCTAAGGATGGTTCACACCATAAATTCAGTTATGAACAGTTTAAAGCTCTCACATGCTACAGTAAAAAGAAAAAAAGTTGCTATAGTCTAAAGCTCGCATATGCTACAGTAAAAACGGTTCCCACCAATCGTTCCCACCACTGGTTCCTACCATTAACCAAACACCCTATCAAAATCCTGATTTTTTAAAATCCACTTATATATATATTTTTTTTTTTACTTTTTCATTTGGTGCATAATTTACTATTAGCATGTCAAAATCTTGTGGTAGTTTCTGGTATGAATAAGCCGATAATATATACTATGATAACGATGCAGCAATAACTAATGCCAATGAGCCAAGATTTCACAATAAAAGTAAGCACGTAGATCCAAAGTATCATGTGATAGAGGACTTTATAGAGATTGGACATGTCGTAGTATGCAGGATCATATTCGAGGACAACTTAGCTGATCTTTACAAGAAGACACTAACAATGAGGGCTTTCAAAAAGCATGTAGAGGCTATGTAGATGTGTAACATGTCATATATACTCACTTAGGGCAAGTGGGGATTGTTAGACTAGGTGCCTTAAGGGTTAAATGATGTAATTATTTTTAAAACATTTAATCAATAAAGAGTTTAATATTTATATCATATATCATGTTATGTCCTCTTTGAATTCATTTCCATTGAATATATAATAAGCAAACAAAAAGTTTGAAACTGTTAATCTAAACCTTTATGATCAAGTATATGATGGACAAATTATGTAGAAGACATGAATCTTAAGGTGATAGTCTAAATATAAAAATCACCAATCAAGGGAATAAAGTTAAGCACTTTATTTGAGAGATGGCTTGTCTTGATCATCAGAGTTGAACTCTACCAGTAAAGACATTGGTATATTGTCGTTGGTGTATATTGTGAATTGATTTAGTGAATAATTATACTTGAATAAATCAAATTTATTTTAGACAATCATATATATTACATCTTAATCCTAAAATGAATTAATAAGTCCGTATTCGTGACTTGTGTCTTTTGATGTACTTAGGGGTGACATCCTAAATTATATGAAGGTACGCATACTAGTACATTGGAGACATCATTCTTGATTGATGTAGACTTGTTATTCATAGATATGGAATCCATAGCTCTATTATAGAGTTAATGATATTCTCTTGTAGGCATTATCCTGTAATTAGATACTAGAACACTCAACTATTTGGATACATGTATGTAACCAAACAGTATACTATTTGAATTGGTTATGAATAGTAAGTATTCCAATAGTGAGATAGTAGAATGTAAGATAAATATAATTGGTAAGGTAGAATAGAATTTATCCTTAAGCTGATTATGGATATCCCTACAGGGATGTTGCATATTATGATATGTCATGGACTTATAACTTATTGGAGCTTCGCAATTTTTATATAATTCAAGAGTGCGGCTGTAATCTTTTAATGAAATAGCTTAAGAGTTCTTAATTATATAATGTAAGTGTCAAGGGCATATCATTTTAGGATTATAGGAGTTTAATCGATATATTTTCATTGGGTCTCCTTTACTAGCTTACATATTTTCTTATACTGATACAACATGTTTTTTTTCTTACAAATTGGTAATATATGTTAATTCTTAGATTGGCTTAACTTTTGTTGATTGGATTTAATAATTTATGATTAGTTTATTAGTTGAATTAATTTTATGAATTAATTCAAAATAAACATGTTGAATTGTTTAAAAATATTTCATATGGGATCATATGTATATGACTGTTTTAATTAGATAACTTTTCAATTAGTTTATTTGAATTAAAAATAAAGCTTTATCCAAGATTTTCATGTAAAATAAGATATAAAAACTTCTAGAAGGGCTAGACCAAAAGGCCGGTGACTAGGACTGACCAGCTAATGAGCATAAATTAAGTTACCTAGGTCAGTGCAAGCGGTAAGCCAGTGGTCAGGACTAGCAGGCTCATGGGTGTAATCAAGTTACGTGTTTCTTACACAATTTGACATGGATTTTGATCCAGTTACAAATTTTAGGGCCCTATCTACGTAGAAGAGAAGTCCTACCAGCCATTATAAATAGGATACCTATTTCTATTGTTACTATATATATATATATATATATATAATTAGAGAAGTCTAAAGAGACTTTTTTAGAGAGAGAAACTTTGAAACTCTATAGAATTATTGCTCAACATCTAGGACGATAAGTCTTGGTTTTCTCTTGTGGTTATGGGGAGAAGTTGCAATAGGATAATTGAACAACATGTGCCCCCTCACAATCCGGTTGTGGAATAAAAAATAGCAAAAAAAACCAGCTGGTTGAGGCTCTTTTGAACGTAATTCTCAATAGAAATTGTGTCAACGATCTTCTATTAGAAGTGTGGTTTGATTCTATGAAGGTGTGAAAGATCTTTCATTACTTTACGTTACATAGCATGTCTAATTCGTTTTATGGAAAAATGCTTTTATTAAACATTTTTAAAATTTCGCTGCATACTTGTTTTCCAATATATAGACATTGCCAAGTGGGTGGAGATCAATGGAAAGTGCCCCATTTAGTTTGATCGGACGAATGACAAGATATAAGTTATTGGGGTCTTTGGCGTGTGGTTTGATAGTGGTGTTGGGCTTCATATGAGGGATTCTATCTTGCCGGAGGATATAAACAAGATCCCTGGCCACATGACTACAACAGCTTTGTTACCAATTCAATTTCTTATGTTTTTATGGAACATGTAAGATAACTCATTTTTAAAAATGCATGAGTGGTTTCGGATCAAGCTAATGGATGAGATGATTGCTTACATCAACCAAGAGGCTCAAAAGTGCTACCAAGACTAGAAGAATGACCTCAACATGCACCACAAAAAATATGGTCTAGATGTTATGCCTAAAATTGCTTAAGAATAGGGAGCACTGGCAAAGATGTTGTGACCTGTTTGCCTCACCAGAACTTTTTATTTGTTTCCCCATCAGTATTTTTTCTCCAAATTTGACTTAGTCCAATGCATTGTAAATGTGTAACTTTTCTTTTTACAGCCTTGATTACAAACAGATGTAACAAACCATAAAGAAGTAAGATGGTCAACCTATCGGAGGGCAAGCATCTTATTTGTGGCATTGACACAAAAAGGTATGATACTCTATGCAATTTTGTTAGATAATCATTTTTATAAACAAAATATCAGTAATTGAACTCTAATATCAATTCAACATTATAGGTTCTAAGACATGTCAACCACAATCGTTGATCGATAACTGGCATAACCAACATTTGAGTCAAGGTAGGGGTTGGGTGAATGAGGCTGTGGAGGTCGCACATGTAAGTAAAATATATTCATCTCTTCAAATAAAATCTTTGTGATAACTCTTTTATTTGTTAATTAATAATGTCTTCTTCACTATTAATTATAAGGCCAAATGGTTTAGGAGAGACAAACGCAGGTAACATAGGCCGCATCTAGCTTTTCTACCCTTGTAATTTACAAGATTGCCATACTTGTAAATGTGTTGGGGATTTAAAGGGGTCATTGAATCAGAGTGGGACCTAGATTGAGTTAGAGACAGTTGGGTTCTAGTTCCACACCTTCTAGTTTGCAGTGTAGGCATATCCAGTTGTATTTAGAGGTACAAAATTGGCTCACACAAATGTATACCAATAACGTATAGTTATTTAATCAATTGAGGTAAAACAAGCCCAAGTTCAATGTTAATATACTTTTACCCCTGACGTCTATAGCACCTCGTGCTAAAGGAGAAGAGGAAGAAGATGAAGAAAATGTAAACTTAGGGGATTATACATTTTGTATACCATTAAACTTTGACTGTTTTATTTTTTTACATGCTAGTAAACCATATAGTGTGTTTTATTTTATTTTATAAATTGTATGTGGTATTTTGTGTTATATTAATTGATATTAATTATTGGAATTTTTTAATTATTATTGCATTAAGTCATTTTAACCACATAATTTCAATTAATATTTAATTTTACAAAATTAAAAAATATTTTTAATAAAAAATTAAATTAAAATAAAATCAATTATTTAATTTTAATTAAATCTGTATTTTTTGTATTTAAAGAAAATAAAAAAAAAGTGATGACATTTGTTGTTGCCAAAGATTTATGTGAAAAAATTTGAGTGACAATATGTTTCAACTTAAATTTAAAAATTTTTAAAAATTTAGAAGCTTTTAGTGATGACAATTTTAAAATAGATATTGCTTAATATAGATGATGACATCATCAGCTTAGATTCATGACTTTCGAAATTGGCGACGATATGTCATCCCAAAAACTTAGTGTCATTGCTAAAAACTTTTTAGCGATAATTTTTTACAACAACTTATTAGTGATGACATGTTGTCGCTAATAGTTCTTTAGTGACAACATGCGGGCTTTTAGTGACGACTTTTGTCCTCGTTAAGGTCTTCGCTTCTTGAAGTGGAAGCCAAAAAAAAAAAAAAAGCCAAAGTGGTATATACTAAACAATTGTGTAGAAGTTGAAAAAACGTCAAGTATGTTCTATGTATTTAACTTCTTTATAATAAATTTTCTTGCTTGATGTATATTAAGCACATTAAATTATATATGTAGTAAGCCTATGGGGAACTACAAGTGAGTAATCATCAAAACTATAACAAAGTTCAAGAAAAAGAGTTCCTCAAACGGTTCTACAAGAAGGTAAATACACCTACCATATTGCATTTTAGTATGCAAAACTTAATAACCTGGATATAGTATCACATTAAGAATTTTTTGTGCAAATAGTTGTAGATGTATGATCTCCTCCAAATTAACACACCGGAGGGCACTTATGAGTTGTTTGCTTTGGCATCAAGAACAAACATTTTAGTACTATCATATTGAAGTTGTGTGGTAAATAGGGTTAAGTTTCTTGTGCTTGATAGTGATGTAAGACGTAAATCACAAAATAACAATGAATATGTACTGAAATGGAAGATACCACATTTTATAGGTAGTTGGAGGCAATAATTGAACTTTCATACATACATAAATATTCTGTGGTGTTATTCAGGTGCAAATTGTTCGATAGAAAACTGTTGTGAAGGAAAATGCAAGTGTACAACAAGAAAATAAGTATTTTTTATAAGTGCTAAGGGTATAAATATGATCCTTTCAAACTTGCATCTCAAGCATAACAAGTTTTCTACACCAATGATTCATTCAATGGTCCAAATTGAAAAGTCGTCGAACACTTTGGGCATCAATATATTTGGAATCTACTTAATGACATTGAAATGAAGTTTAGGTATTACAAGACAACAAAATTTCCAACTTCAACTTGGAGGTTGAGCAACTTGAGTTGGACACCTTGATATTTAGTCAACTTGATGTTGACTCCAATGTTCTTGAAGATGTAGAAGCTATCCTTGTCAACGACACAAGGGATGACACGAGTTTCATTGACGATGATGATACGATAAAGATTGTTGACACATTAAAGGAGTATATTGATGATAGGATATCGGAGCATGAAGTTAAGGAAAAAGATGAAAAAAAATTCTTCTGACAATACTACTTGCACAAGTAGTGATAATGATTGAGTCTTTTTATATTATGTTCATCTTATAAACTTCTAAACTCATAATTAATTGTCATTTCAAAATATGATGCATAAATTAATCTTATTTTTTACTACAGAAGTGCAACATATCTAGACTAGTTACCACTTACGCTGGATTAGCTAGGGGAGCTGAACCGCCATAGGAGCATTTTGCCATGTCACCGTCTTGGTATAAGTTAGGTATCAATTTCAAAATTTACATTTTTTTACATTTTTTATTACTATATTTTAATTAATAAACCTTAAATATGCGGCACTGGCACCCCTAGGCCATAGGGATAAGGGGAAACTAGGGGATATAGATAGCCAAATGGGTGGCTATACATGGCAAATTATCTATTCAGTTTGACAAAACAAATGACGCTATGAAGGCTATTGGCGACAATGCAGCATAGTTTGAAAGTGCAGCAGGTGTACACATGATGGATTATGTATCACCTTACTATAACACTTGGACATTTATCCCAATGCATGATAAGAACAAGATTTCCAATCGGATGACGGTAATAACCGTTTTATCATTTCAATTTTTTATGTTTATTGTAAAGAATTTTTTATATAAACTTATATATGTAAATGTATTAATGGTTTGAGATTAACCTCACAGATGAACTAGTTGCATACATTATGCATGAGGCCCAAAAATGCAATGGAGACTAGAAATGCGACCTCCATGGCCACTTCAAAAAACATGGTAGAGCCATAACACCTAAAACTGTTAAGGATCCTAACCATTGGACTATTTTGATCGGTTTGACTTGCTGCAATTTTAGGTTTATTTCCCCATCAATATTTTTTTAATATGGTTGATATAGTAAAATATATTATAAAACTACAATCTTTTTTTCTTTATAAGGTAAATCTTAAACGGATTCAGCAAATCGCAACCTATCAGGGGCAATTATCTTTGTCCCAACATCGATATAAAAAGGTAAGATACCATATATATATATATATATATATATACTAAATAATACTTTTTATAAAAAAAAAAAAATCAATAATTGAACACCAATTCAATGTTACAGATGAACCTTAAGACAAGTCACCCGTGGTCATTAATCAACAATTGGCATGACCATCATTTTCACCAGGGTAAAGGTTGGGCCAACAAGGTTGTGGAGCCTGCATATGTAAGTATATTTTAGTCATCTCTTTAAATATGATATTATTTTATAACTATTTTATTTTTTTATTAATAATTTTCTTTACTTCTAATTTTAGGGCCAAATAGTTGACGGGAGGCAAACTAACTTAAGTGTTGCAGTCCAGATCAAGTTCTTCTACCCCTACCATTGATGTGGTTACCATTCTTGAAAACATGATTGGGTTGCATAGGGGTCATCAAAAGGGAATGGGACCTACATTAAGTCAACGACAATTAGGTTCTTATTCTTCCTCTTAGCTCGGGTTCCAACATACACAATTACCTCCTAATCTACAACAGTGACTTGCACAAATGTACATCAGCAACTTGGAGATGCATGCTACAATGAGGCAAGTAAACTTGGAGATGCATGTTGCAATGAGGCAAGTAAATCCAGGAGTTAATGTTGACATCCTTCCATCTTTGCCAAGAATTCTGCCTCTTACTAAAGAAGCAGAAGAAGAAGAAGTAGAAGAAGAAGAATAAAATAAAAATGTAAAATTAAGGATTAGATATTGTGTATTTTATTAGACTATTAGACCTTAGTGTATGTTTTATTTTGTGTTATGTTATTTAACCTAAATTATAGGATTTTTATTAAATATTATTCCATTTATGTTATTTTAATTAAATTACAACTAATATTCATAAATAAATATATTAAATTAAATAATATATTATTTACAAAATAAATAGAAATATTTTTATTAAAAAAATTAAATTCAAATCAAATAATTGGTACAAATAAATCTAATTTAAATTAATTATTTAATTGTAATCAATTAATTATTTTTTGTTCTTTCATAAAAAACTTAAAAAGATTTAGTGACAATATGTTTGTACGACCAAACATATAGATAAAAAATTAAAAAATTTAAAACTTTTAGTGACAACAAATTTTAAATTGTCATTGCTATAACTTTTTGCTAAAGTTATATTGGATTTGTTCGTCGTAACATGGAATAGTCCTCTTAGCGACAACATGATGTCATTGCTAAAATATTTTTAGCATTATTTTGAAGTGATGAAACCTATTTTAGCAACAACAAAGTTGTCATTGAAGGCGCTTTTTGTTGTAGTGAATAGAAGTTAAAATTTTCACGAGCAATGAGATTATTCATATGAAAAAGTTGAGACATGAAGATTAAAAATTTATAAGAGAGAGCAATGAAGTTGAGAAAAAAGTGAAAATAAAAGAGGGATAGAAAGGGAAAAAAAAGAGTGTAAACAAATAGAGGTAATAAAAAGAAAAGAAAAGCGAAAAGGAAAGAAATAAAAAGCAAAAAAGAAAGATAAACCAGAAAAAAAGAGAGGATAAAGCACGAATTGTAGGGGACAACAATAAATAAAAAAGGTACATAATGAAGTCTAAAAAAGGAAAGAAAAGAATAGAAAGAAAAATAGTTGGACAAAGTGAAAGAAAAGGGAAAAAAAAAAAAAAAGAGCACCAAACGATGCGCGTAGGACGGGTAAGGAGGCAACACTAGAGCAAAGATTAGCTCTTTTATTATAGTTAAGGAAACTAAAATACTAAAAAAGAAAGAAATATAAAGGTGTGGGAGAATGAAATAACCCTTATAAAAACCTTAGGGAGAGGAATGTAATGAACAAAAAGAAAAAATAATGGATTAGAAAAGGAAAGTAAAATATGTCCATGGAATCATTGATTCTCTTTTTAGCTTGTACTGAAAGAAGGTGGAGTGAAAAATAATTCAATACCTTTTTTTAAACACAACAAAGAAAATTGTATTCCAAATTAAGAAAATACATATACTATTTCTGACTCAAATGACCTTAATAATAAGAAAATTTGACCATCATCATTACAAATCGATTTAGCAGTAAATTCTAATGAAGTACATAAAGAGAAAACAGGCATACCAAATTCCAACATAAAGAAGCTGAAAAACTAAATTCATATTGGAAGTGCAAACTTCGCTTATTGCAACAACAAAATTCATATGTAAAACTTCCAACTTGAAGAGCCATCATGTTGTACGTCTAATAGATTTTATACAGTCAAATGGAGGACACTTCTGACCGAACAAAGAAGAGACCTGAAGGGCCGTCATTTGGCAGCAATGCTAACCTTACTGAACTTGCAGCACCTTCTTCGACGGATAAGAACCCCGTGTTGAAGTTTATGTCTGTCTTCACAAAGCCAGGGCAGACACAGTTAATGAGAAAATTGGGGTGCTTCTTGGCCAGAATTCTTGTGTAAGCATTAATGGCAGCTTTCGAGACGGTATACGCAGACAAAAAAGTTGGCCAGCCT
>CAMOHE010042650.1:0-16716 GCA_946598075.1 Artocarpus hirsutus | reverse complement strand
GAAGAACCCAGAATCTCCTGGAAGACTCAAGACTTCTCTGGAAGACTCTAGAACATTAGAGTACATTGTAGAATAATATAGAATTCTCTAGAACACTCCATACTTGTAATTATTTCCACACTTTGCTAGAATATTCTAGATAGTGCATAGCAACCGTAGGATCAAAGCGATCTTGACCATCCATTCATTAGGAGGGTGCCTATAAATAGGACCACCCCCTCATTTGTAAAAACATCCAAGAAATCCAAGTATCTAAGCTTGTAAAGTTCTCTTAGCTTAATACAAATTTCCTTTCAGAGTTCTCCTCATTCTCTTAAGTTCCCTTTTGTTCTAGGCAATTGCGTGAGCAAGTCAGGCTGACTTAGCATCGGGAGCGTGCTAAGGCCGCACGAGTACCTTCGGAGAAAGTAAGCTCGTGACAGTAAGCTCATTATAAGTTCTTTCATACTTCAGGTAGTCCCACGAAAGGCCAATAAAACTAGTTGACGAGCTCGATGTTGCGGTGACAGATGCGATGATTAGGTATGGATACCACTACAGAAGTTTACAAAAAGTAAATATTTAAGGAAATGTTTTTAAAGAAATGTTTTATGAAAAACATTTTAAAAGTTGCAACAGATTTTAAAAGGATTTATGAAAGTAAATATTTCTTAATAAGTTTAAGAAATTGTTTTGAATGATTTTAAAGTCAAGCGTTAAGCTATGTCTCAATTCTATTGAAACGGAAGTCGCAACTGATTTAAAGTATGTTTAAAAAAATTATTTAGTATTTTCTTACTAAGTAAGTAAGATTAAAATTTAAGAAAATATGTTTAACAAAATTAAGTAATGGCCTAACAAGACAAAGCATTACATTATATTATTTGTTTGTGGTTTTTGTTTTTTGGAACTATGTGAGCTTGTGAACTTGTATTTGGGTTATGTAAGCTTCAACATACTTTACTTATGGACTAACTTTATCTTGTGAATTTAGACTATATAATCCTAATTTATAATAGATATGTTTCTATATTGTATGCTATTAGATATGTTGTGACTTTCAACTGTATAGTGCTTATTTTTAAATATTTCAATAATATTATTGTCAAAGAGGCTTTTCAAAGTAAAACAATAAAGAAAAACAATAACATTTCTTTTACCATTAGAGTGAAATTTATAGATACAAGTGTTTTTAAATTTGTTTATACTCATTTTTATTACATCAAAAACGATAAAAATGTGACCTCCAACTGTATAAATAACTAAAATGTTTTTTGATAGATGCAAAGGTATTTTTGGCATGTAAATAAAATTAACAGCCAACTAAAAAATATGATATCTCTGTAATTTTTTTAAACAGCCAAGATAGAAACATAATTATTTTCACTCCAAAGGTGTCTCCATTATTTTAGTAAAATACGATAAGTATTAGTGTAATTTATCCTAAATTACTTTTTAGATATGTTTATTTTTATTTTTACCATGTTACCCTATTTAAAGCCACAACATCTTAATCACGTAAAAAAACAAGCAATTTATAACCATAGGATCGACAAGGTGTTTGGGGTAGTGGTCTCAACCACACAATTTCAACCATAAATAAAGTTAAACTCTTATATGCTATAATATAAACTAAAAGTTTACTATAGTGTAAGGCTCTCATATGCTATAGTATGCAATTGAAACTTTGTAGTTCGAACTCTTTTATCAAAAACCACATGAAGCTTTATTTTTCTAAAAAGGATAGCCAAGAGTATCTCAAATGGAATGCTATAGTGATATGTCAATGTCAAAATTTGGCATTTAAAAATATATATAAAAAAAAAACACTTCAAGACAATATCATCTTTGATATCAAATTTGCTATAGGGCTATTAACTTTCTAATCTTTAGTATTTAGGTACCCAATTTAAGAATCTAGACACTTAAATCCTCAAACTCTTAATATATTAGTACTTAGGTCTCTATTTTCAGAATTTAGACACTTAGGTTTCCAAACTCTTAAACTATTTGCACTTAGGTCTCTAAATTTGGATACTCAAGTAGCCAAAATCTTAATTTGTAGGGACTGTAAATCCTCATTTTAAGAATTTAGACATTGAAATCCCAAAATCTTAATTTGTTATCATCATAAGTTCTCATCATGTTTTTTACTGTTAATTGTTATATAAAATAACAATATTTAAAAAAATTATATTTTCTAGACCTAAAGAACCATAAAGCCTCAAAATATTGTCATCTTGTATAGCATTTAAATAGTAAAAACATGATGGGGACTAAAGGTGACAACAAATTAAGATTTTGGGATTTCAATGTCTAAATTCTTAAAATGAGGACTAATGATGCCAACAAATTAAGAGTTTGGATACTTGAATATCTAAATTTGGGACTTACGTGCCAACAGATTAAAAGTTTAGGGACCTGAATGTCCAAATTCTTGAAATGAGAACTTAAATGTCAAAGATGAAAAAGTTTGGGGACCTTCGATGCAAATATCCCCTTGCTATATGCTAAACTTAGGGCAAATTACTACCAAGTATGAAATATGACAATTTTGATGTTTGATTCATATTGGTTGTTAGACAGCATTTTTTGCTTTAATAATGACAACGTTCTTCCTTTTTAATTTTTTTTTAATGTTAGAAGTTTGCTTTTATAAATTTCAAAGCTTAATAATTACAAAAAAAGCAAATATAACATCACTGGTTGATACATGGACTATACTATATTATTTTTCGTTTAAATAATAATTTATAATGTTAATAGATTCTACGTGTCAGATTGTGATTTAAGAGAGTGTAAAGAGAGTGAGAAAGAGAGTGTTGTATCCTCTTAAAAATAACATTATGCATTGATGCACAAAATAAAATAATGTTAAAATGTTATTTTCATAATTTTTAATGACAAAAATAGTAATAATATTGACATTTGCTTTGAAAATAATTTAAACATAAAAACACTTTATACGAGAAAATATGTGATTATCAAATTCTTTTTCTTTTTTGTTTCACTTTTTGTTGTGAATTTTCTAACGCAAGTGCACGTATCGTTAATAAGTAATAAAGTGAGAGTAGAGATCGTTTCCTAGAGGACTAATTGTCACTAAGTACCAAATTACTCTAACTCTAATTCCATTTAAACAACTGAAATATGGAAGCAATGGAATAGTAAAATGTCAAAAAGAAAACAACCTAAATTAATGAAAATGAGAAATTGCAAGTTCAATAGATGAAATTTCAATATATGAAAACATCTAGGGTTTCTGACTAACCAAATTAATCATATTCAATTTATCTAATTTAATTAATTGATATTTATTCCTATGCTGATAACGAAGTTCTCTTATATAGTTATTAATCTTTATCAAGCATTAATAATCTATCCCAGTTAGCAAATCTCCTACATCTCTGTAGAGACTCTAAATTTACCAAGATTCATTAAGAACAAGAAATTTATAGTATTACACAAGTCTTATAGATATCTCTATCCTATGATGGTTTCATGACATTTTATCATGGTCTAATTTAATTATCGCTTCTCAGCCTCAAGTTAAATAACAAATCATGCAAAATGTGCGCAAACTTTTACAAGTATTAAGATTAGATTAAACACTTAGTATAGATAATGAATAAACAGTGAATTGAATTATATTAAATAGAATTGAACATTCATAATCTAGCTACATCGTAGCCCTAGAATAGAGAAAATTAGTTCATAATGAAACTAAGAACCATCCTAAACAATGTTTTAAACACGAGGAGTATAATAAAAGAATTGTATGTTTAGATGTGAAGATGGATTCCGTCTCGGGGTTGCACCATTCTTCTTCTCTAAAGTAGTGAGTTCTCTCTTCTTCTTTGCAGTCTTTCTCTGTTCAAATTCCCCCCCTTTTTAACCATTCATAGTGTTCTATTTATAGACTAGGTTTGAAAGGACAATTTTGGAATGAAATTAAACTGAAAATTAAACCGAAATCGCAATGGCACGTAGACTCCATTTTCTGGTGCCTAGGCTTTGTAACGGTGCTTAGGCGCCAAGAGTGCAGTGGCTAGGCACTACATTGACAAGTAGAAACTTTTTCGAATTGGCGTCTAGGCGCCAGGATTGTAGAAGTGCCTAGGTGCCGCAGCATTGCTCGGCCTCCTACATAGAACGGCGCCTAGGTGCCCAAGTTATGGCGCTTTGCTCTTGGGTTTTTGTATGGAACTTTATCTGTAAGAGCGCCTAGGAGCCCATAAGCTAGTGTCTAGGCTCCATTTCATCCCTGAGTCCAATTTTGCTCCTTAGAGCATGGCAGCTGCGAAAGATAAGCCTTCACTTAGAGCATGGCATTTTGCTATGAAACAAGAACGAGAAGATATTTGGGATGTTGGCTTGCTCATCTTAAGCATTATTCAAAACACCCTCAGGTTTGGCGTTTTGGTATGAAGAATCAGGCGGAATTTTTATAAATTCTTCTTTTAAGATTTATTATTTATAAATGCAATACGTTTTTATTTGTAGCACCTAATATAAATATTAGTATAATATAATTTTTTCTAAATGAGACAACTTTTTGAAAGTGTGGCATGGCATTTACTTTTCTCACATCTTTAAGCGCATTATAGTTATTTTGGGCCCAACCCATAGTAACACAACCCCAACAGCAAAAACCCCACCACCGCACCCACCCCCCCCAACGGCCAACACCAGATGACATGTGGTTATTAAAGTGCCCTCATTATTGTCATTCGAGATAAGAGAAAAAAAAGCAGGCATTGCGTTTTTCGTATTTTATGTTAATCCAAACCAGCTTCCCGTCGACCCTCCTGAGGGGTTTTGTGACATGGATCAAAATCTGAAGTCTGAAGTCTCCAAAAACAATTAGAGCATCTTCCATGTTGATCTGTATCTACCTTTAAACTTGTGCCGACTTCTTATTCGACGTAGCATGTTGATCAGAGGTGAGGCCTTTTGCAGCGGAAGGCTGTGGAACTGGACCCAAAACTTGGTGAAAATTAGTTTGATCAGACATAAAACATAAAACATGTTGATCAGACAAAAAACATGCTTGTTGAAAGCTTAATCAATTAAGTCCGCAACTGCCACCCTCGTCCTTTGTTAAGCATCACATCATTGATGGCCACTACGCTTCCTTCCTCAGATGTAATACAACAAGATTTCCACTTGGCACAAATCTCCTCCGTTGCTCAGTACGAGGGTTCTATTTGATCAGCGACCAAGTACGGAAGGAAAGAGACGAAGCTCCGTGAGAAAGACTCGTGTGATAGACTCTATGATGAGACTAGATTTAAACCCTCTAGTCATTTTATTAGTCTTCAAACATGTATATCTTGTAAGAAGGATGCTGATGGTTCCATATAAAAACTAATTATTGCAAGAGAGATTGTAATATTCCTTTCATGGAACCCAACAAGAATAAAAATAATAATTTCAATCGTTTTAATCCTTTCCTTTTTCTCCTCCCCTGCAGCATCATTTTTTTTGTTTTTGTTTTTGGTATCTGTTTTCTCTCTTTCCAGCAAACTCAAGGTACAATCAAAGTTGAATCATTACCCAAACCAAACAGTTCTGAGACGAGATTAATTACTTACAAATGTACATATCTGAGAAGTTGTTGCAAGTGACTTTTTATTTTTGTTGTGCATGTTAAGAGCAGAATTAACCGTATTGCCGGAGATGACGGTGGCTGGACGATTTTTTTAAGATCTGTTCAGGCTTCGATTTTGTCCTTTATTCATGCTCTGATTTTTTTTTTTGAAGGGATTCAAGCTCTAATTTTGAGATCTAAATAATCGGGAGTGCTTAGTTTTCAGACGAGATTGAAGGCGAGGAATCATATAAGTGCAAGTGGAAGTTTTAATCCACGAAGAGTTCCAAACGAACAAAGACAAATGCATTGAAGAGATTGAGACGAAGAAGAGATTCTCGATAAAAAAAAATCTGGCCTTGCTTTTTCTACCTTAGCTTCGGTTATGTCACAATATTTGACATCTCAATTTCCAAGCTCAGATAGCATTTTCCATAAATTTACTCAGGTAACTTTAAGGTTTAATTAATTAGCAATTAAAGACTTATTGAGTGTCAGAGTACATTATTAACATCTATTTAAAAATTTTTGTAATTAAAATTCCCAAGTTATTTAAGGATTAAAATTTTTTTCACCTTAAATTACAAGGAGAATATATCAACTGAATTATTTAATCACAAAAATTAATAAATTTAACTTTAAAATTTACTATTTAACTATTTTTAGTCCTAATCGTTTTTACTATATTTGTCAAAATGACCATTTGAACCCCATTAGGTCTAGGATTATTTTTAATTATTTAATGCTAATTTTCTTGACTCATTTTATTCTAATTCTAATTAGATTTAACACCTCTCAAGTGGTGGGCTAAAAAAAATCTAAGTAGACACGGTGAAATTGGCCTGTTCATTTTCTTGGTCTTCCATACTACAATCCACTTAAAGGTCCCACAACAAGGCTTGGGTCCACGTACTACCTTAAGCCATGTCACGAGATATGGCTAAGCTTGAACCTTAAACGAAAGTTTTTTTTTTTTTAATGGTGAACTACATAAGAAATTATTTTGTAACTTGGAGATCTGAAGGACCATGGAAGCAAGCTTTGAGATGCGAGAGCTTCTGTACCCAAAAGAGGTGGGTAAATGCCAAGTGAGAGTTCTTCAAGTTGTTGATGATGGAAAAGTACAGGACACAAACAAAAAAATTTTAAAAAACCTTTTTATAAGATTTTTTTTTTTTCTTTTTGTCTTTCTATACTGGGACCACCCCGTCACCAAAACATTACCGGGTGTTTAACAAAGTGGTGGAAACTACGGTTCCTACCACAAACTCAGTTATAAACAGTATAAAGCTCTCACATGCTACAGTAACAATAAAAAAAATTACTATAGTATAAAGCTCTCATATGCTACAATAAAAGTGGTTCTTACCACTGGTTTCTACCATCTTCCAAACACCCCATTGGTTTAGACCGTTAGTGCTGCGTAATTTTATTTTTTTTTTAAAGAAATACTTCGGAACTTGAGTTTTGGTTTATATGGAATTAAGTAACGAAAACCAATCATCGACCGCACGTGATGTCTGGAAGGTCAAAAGAGAAGTGAAAGCATTTGATTGGGGTGGTTTGGTGGCCAAAAGCTGTCCCGAATTCATTATTCAATGCTAGTATTATAAAGATAATTCTTAATAAATACCATCTCTTTAATAACTATTCTTAAAGGGAAAATCGTGACATGTTTATGATCATTGACATTAATTATTCACGAAACCTAATAACTAATTAACATATTTGATTTGCATATTTTGTTGTTGAAATCTGAGATTGGGTTACAGTAGCCATCATTATCTGAACGTGTTATTTTAAAGCTTGCAAGTACTAATTAGTAATAGATATTAAGCGTAACATTTCTTCCTTTTTAGGAAAGATAAGGGTATCATTTGGGGACAAGTTCCTTAACGAATGCCTTGGGTACTATTCTACTGGTAGTTGTAAACTTAGGGTCAACGCTAATTTCGCACTCACTTTGAATGTCAAGTTAATTAAAAAAATATATATTTCGATAAGAGGAGCTATTATTTCCCTCAAAAAAAAAAAAGAAAAGAAAAAAGACAGAGGAGTTTATGCTTCTGACTTTTTAACTTCTTAAAAACACTACAATTGTAACAACAAAAATTCTCAAGTTTAGCTAATTATAAAACTTAGGGATATTGCCAAAAAAATCATATATAAATTGCTTTAAATTAGCATAATCCTCTATGAAGAAAAAGATGGTCATAGGGAACAGACAAGTGATACAAAAAAAAAAAAAAGTGAACATCCTCAAAGACGGTATATTACTCAGTTTAGCAGAAAAATTCTTAAAGACGGCATAGATATGCCGACAATGGTTAAGATCCTATATGCAGAGCCGTGGGAAAAACTTTGGCACCTCACGGGACCTTTAGGCCAAAGCAAAGGGAGGTAACATAAAAATTCTTCTCCCTTTTCTCCATGATAAATTTACTAGGGAAGTCAGAACTTCCAACTGTCTCCTGTTCATCATTTTCTGGTTTTGTCCTTGGCACGCTGAGAACAAAAGCAGACTGGTTCACAGTAGCCGCTATTGCGGTGATGTTGTAGCCACCGTCCCACCGGTTGAGAACACGATTGCTTGGATATTGAGAATCCAGTTCCACAACCTGGTCGGAGAATCCTGCGGTTTTAGACATAACAATTGCCCACCTACTTCCTGCAGTGGCCATGGCGGTAACATAATAACTCTTTTTCCATTTCTTCCTAATCCACTTGAATGGAAATGAATTACTCACTTTATATTCCTGCTGGTCAAAAAACTGTGTCCCTTTGGACATTACAACTAAGGAACTTTCATTATCAGCCCCGCCTATTGCGGTGATATAAAAACCTTTTTCCCACTGTTCCTCGATCCATGCAACAGGAAGAAAACATGATGCGAGCTTATGTACTTGATCTGAGAAACCAGTGCCCTCATCCAAGACCAAAGCCCAAAGACTGGAACAAGAAGCAACACTGCTGACCAATAAGCCCCCTTTTTTTCCCTTCTTAATCTTCCGGGAGACAGAGCAGTCTGTAACGTCGTAATGATACTTTTGCTTCATTTCCTCACGAGGACAATAAACACTAATCCATCTTGCTATAGGAGATCCATTTTGTTGCCTGTCAATTTTTTCCTTCACCATGGTCAATTGTCCCCTCTGAGGTCCATACGGAGACACCTTCACAGCAGATAAATAAACACCATTAGATGTATTATTGGGAACGAATATTTATACGAACTGATACAGCAATGTCATTAATAAATACCACAATATATATCCACGTTATTGTATTCACATATGTAAAACAAAAAAATGAATATATAGAGGTCTTAAAAAAAAAAAAAGATACAGGACGAACGGACATTTTCGGATTTAACAATCAAGTAGTTTGGTACAGTTCACACCACGTTAATCCAAGTTGTTGTTTCTTCCACGTATTCCTAATTGGCTAAGCTATTTTTAGTGGGTTTCTGCCGAAAAGCTAGTGGTTCTCTCTTTCGACTGGGTAATTAAAAACTTACTTAAAGAGACAAGAAATAAGAATGCAAGAAACAAACGCACAAACAAATTAAGAAGATGGGCTGCTATGCACAAGCTTGATACAAAAGAGATCAGCAAAGAACATGTGTGCGGGGGACTTTGGAACATCTGGAATCAGTACTGTGTATGTAAGCAGATTTACCTGAATCGCGACATGATCCTGAGACTGATTATCTTGCTGTGGCTGTTGCTGCAGATGCCAACTAGAAATCATTTTATAAGCAATTGTGACAACCAAAAGTGCCCACAGAGCCAAACTGACCCACCCCAAAGCGGGAACCATGATGAGATACAGCAACAGGGAAGCAAGCAACCCCGACAAGAGGCTGACATTTGTGGTCACCTCTTCAATGAAACCATTAAACCCGATGCTTGCAAGTCCAGCCATGATATAGATACAGACAGCAATCAGAAAAAACACCATGGTCTTGAAGTGTATCTTGAATGGATTTTCTTGCTTCAGCTGAAGAGCTGAAATTGAAATGGCAATGAGGGCTAAAACACCCGAGTGCAATCCCCTCACCACCTCAGCTCGTGTCACAAATATCGGTTCTATGCTGTATTACAAAATGAGCAATGCAAAAGCGTGTTAGAGGTTAAATAAATAAATAATTAGAAAAACATTTCAAGTTTTCTTAAAAAATTAAACTCGAATACTAACATCGCCATTAAGCAAGATTCTTTATTTTGCAGCTTTCACTGTTATGTGTTATTGAAGATCAACTGTCGCCGCCACAGGGACTTTGGGGATCACCTCTCGCAGCTGTTACATAGATCATACAACCACCAAAATTCATTTCAACCAATTTCTAAAACATGTAAGGACATAATTTGAACCAGTTGACATACACAAGTAGACCCCAGGTATCTCTAAAGCTGATTGGTTCAAACTCACAAAAACTCATATCAGGCCGCAGAAAAAGCTCCCAAAAAGCTAAACATGAAAGGAGATCATAAACATAGTAACTTGATAAGTACAATAATTTTTTTTTTTTTTTAATAGTAATCAGAATGCTAGATATCAGAATAACATATCAGAAACTGACGATGCTCCTCGTGATTTTTAACTTGTTTGATACTAGATATTTCAAATTAACTGCTAGGAGTCATTAACAAAAAGTTCATAATTAGACAAGACCCAAAACATATCAACCAAAGTGTGGACCATCACCAATAATTTCCCAAATCAAGATTTAAGCGATACCAACCAATTGCAAAACCTCCAATAACAATGACGAATATGAACCAAAATCAAGCATAATAAAAACACACGCACACGGGGCCTGGATATTAAACGAAGCACTAATCTTCTATAGCAAAAACAAAAAGCAACACAAAAACAAAAACAAACAACACAAAAACAAAAGGCACCAATCTCAAAACAAAAACAAAAATTACCAATCTCAAAACAAAAGCAAAAACAAAAATTCAATCTCAAAACAATTTATCTGGCCCATATCATCAAGTATCCCAAAGACTGAGAAACCAAATCACCTAATTCCAACCCCAATTTCCCAAAGCTATGAATCTCCATATATTAACAATAATACCACCATCCGCCAGCTGAAAAAAAAAACAATGAAAGAACTTAATTGAGTTTATCACCCAATTTTCACAATTATATGCAAGAATCCAAGATCAAATCAAGCGATCAAAAGACATACTAAAGGCACAAACATTAAACATTTTTTTTTTTTTATACTAATAGCACAAACAACTCAAGGAGCAGAAATACAAAAACAAAAAAAATAAAAAAATCAAGGAGCAGAAAATGATAATGGAAATCAATATTAGACACATTGACAAGAAAAGATTCAAAATTTCCAAGTTCCAAAATTTAGTAAACCACAACAACAACAACTAGAAAAGCAGAAAGCGAAAATGAGCAAAGAAGTTGAATGCCATGAAAGACCTGGTTTCTCGAAGCTCGCGAAGTAAAAATGACACTTTTGGATAAAGGGCAAGAGAGGAGAAGTAGGGTTCCAAAGAGACCTTTGATATTGACCGCACTGGAGTCTAGTCTTCTTTGGTGTCCAAGTCCCAGAATGAGGAGAGGGGGCGTTTACGCTTATGAAGCCAATCCGAGAAATCGGAATGTCCTTTTTGTCCCTCCATTAAAAAAATAAAAAAAAGGGGCATGCCGGCATCGCCAAAATGCGCATCTATTTTTGAAAGAAAAACGTAAAAATGAAATAAAAATGTTGGGAGAACTTGTGGTAGGACGCCTTTTATGTGCACTGTCGGTAGTGCGTTTTTACACCACGTAGGATTGAAATTCGACGGTCTTAATGGCCCAAGATACACGAAAAGAAGAATAGGCCAGATATAGGTGATAAGTACTATTTATTTAAAAAATATGAGAGTAGCTTTTTTTTATTTATAAACCTTGCGTTTAGAATAAATCCATCTTTAGAAGTAAACCGTAATTGCAATGAATTAAACTAGAAGTGGAGTAGGAGAATGAAGAAGAATGAAGGAGAAGTTGGAAACTTCTTATACCAATAAATGGGAAAAGCTTTTTCTTCCCCCACCATGTGCGGTGGGAGGTTATTCTGATTTTTTTTTTTTTTTTTTGGTTTCAGCTACTTTGAGGAAGAAGATATCTATGATTGAGTGCAACCAAACCCATTTTTGCTCACTATTTTTACCGTACCTGTTAGCAAACGTTAGTCTACAGCCCTTGGATTGTGCACCACCGGTAGTGTATGTAAAGAGTGTCCCATTACAGACACAGCCAAAAATTATATACACTAAAAGATTGTTTAAAAGAGTGGTGGAAACGATTTTTATTGTAACAAGATCTTTATATTTTAGAAATTTTTATTACTACTACTATAATATGTAATATTATAAGAGCTATCCTACCATTTAATCAAACAAGAAGGGACAAACGTTGAATTTCAAATTAAAAACAAAGGAGTATATTTATGAAACGCGAGAAGACGCGTAGAGGGAAAACACTTGCAGACGGCACGCGTCGAACTTTGGCTGGACAGCTCCAAAACCAAACCGCGGTTCTTTTTTTTTTCTTTTGAGGGAACCAAACAGCATTTGATTATGAATTTCCGCGCCCATAGGCACAGTATAGATGTTTTAAGGGTAGAATCCAGAGAACAATAAAGTATATTCTTTTGTTTTTTTTTTTTTAAGGGATAGGGATGTATTCCCCATTATTAACCAACCCAAAATGCACCTGTGCTTGATTGTCGAATAGGTTCAACATGGGCCCATTAATTATCCCTTAAAAAAACAATTCTTTTTTTTTTTTAAGGAAAATGTGAAAACCTGAAACTTGTCACTAGGGCTTTTGGTCTTTTTTTTCTCTTTCTTTTGAAATGATTTTCTCTACTGAAAACCCTTTTTGGCAGCGGTTTCTGACGGTATTTGTGAATGTTTTTCTGCATTCCAAAAAAATTGCCCATAACCGTCAACTACCACATTTACTGCTATTGTTTTGGATGACTCCACTGATTCTGGAACACGTGCAAGTGCAATTCTTAAGAAAATTTTTTCTACGGAACTATTTTCCCTGTTCAACTTTATTTATTTTTGTCAATTTTTTTCATTGATAATGAATTCATAATTTGATGGTATTTTTAATCATAATTTGATACTTTTTGTTGTATACATTTAATGAATTGATTTGTCTTTTTTATTTATTCAATAATAGAGATTTCAACTTTACACTTTATAATGGAGTTAAGTATATGTTTAACGGTCTCAACCAAGCATGTTGTACTATATAAAATTCTCTTCCAATGATTTTAAGAACCTTTTAGAAATAAAAAAAGTTTCCCCTTAAAGAAAATGTCGTATGTACCGTTTAATAAGTTAAAAAGAAAAAATATGGTTATTTTTATTAATGACTCTTGAGAATACACAGTTGTCACATTTTAACCCGCTTCACCTTTATGTCTTACTGCCATGACGTTCTAAATTGAATAGTATCAACCCTTAAGGAAATAAATTGCAAAAAATATGTACGTATTCAAAGTGAAATTCGAAAAAATTAAAAAAACCACATATGTTAAATAAAAAGTAGATTCAGCCACCCAGCTTAGATTTGATTTTTTTTTTTTTGAACCGTCATTAGGTAAATTACATTAACACTTTCTTCTTTTTTTTTTTAACAATTAAGTGTTTTTATCAAATAAAGAATGAAGGAAAAACATTAAGGACGAAAATGTCAAGATTTTTACATTACGGACAAAAACTGTAAAACTTTGAACAATGGGAATTTTCATTGTGTAAATATGGTTTCCTACACAGTTACACTCAGCAAGAAATTTATGTTTGAAAGCCCAAATGAATTTGAAAAATTTCTAAGGAAAGTATGATAAGGGCAAAAATGTTAACGTTTTCATATTACAGATCAAAACCATAAAGTTTTGATGCAATAGATTTTTACAAAAAGAAAACTAATGTTTAGAATGTTACAAGTTACAAAGAAATATAAGTATTGTTTTAAACGTGTTTCAAAAGTTTTCAAAGACCAGTCAATAAAAAATAGTCATTTTTCATAAAGTGGCCATAAACAGACCCCAAAACAACCAAATTAGAATAATGCCCTTAAGTGGGAATTCATTCTTACCCCGTAAGTAACAGAACGGTAACACAAGTACAAGAAGTTAAGTAAAGTTACGAAACTTATGAAAAACCTGTTAAAGGTGAAAATCATGATTTTAAAAAAAGGCTAAAACGGAGCCGAGCATTCCAATTTAGCAAAAAACTTTCAGTAATATGCAAAGTAACGAAACCATCAAGTGAGACGGGAAATTTAACTAAGGGACATTCGAAGGTAAACCAATGGGTTACAAAGTTAAGAAATAAAAAAGTAAACCGATGGTTTACAAAGTAAAGTAAATAAAGGGTAAACCAATAGGAAACCAAGTTATGTATAGAATGAAAGGTTAACATTTAAATTATGTTATCAATCGAGTAGATTAATAATAAGAAAAGTTAGCTAATAGTCAGGTGTCATTTGAATAGCATATAAACCCAAACCTCACCTATGACATGAAGAATGCTAGAGTTAAATTCAAGTAAGTTTCAAACCTCACCTATGGCATAAAGAATATGGTTTTAAAATGATTTATAAACATTTGAAATGTATTATATCTGTTATGCAACATGTTTTAATATATAAATTATGATTTGCAATGTTTTTGTATTTGCTATATGTTATAGACATTAAAATATACCATGCATAATATTTATTAGGATTACAAGATTGGTAATCTAGACCCATATGTTAAAGATAAATAAATGTCGTACCAGCCTCCTTGATGTGAGGTATATAAATTATGTTAAAGTTATGACCTTGTTGTTTAATGACCTTAAGTCTTCCACAAAGGAAGCATCATGTTTATGATCTGATAATTAATGATGTTGATATGATTACGTAAATTTACAAGATAAAGAAATATTACAATCATCATATAAAGTTCAAGAAAATTAAGAATGATCATAAGATGTTCACAAAGGAGCATAAATAGAATCATGTATGATGTCATTGCTTGCATTCCTTTTTAGAAATGTTTTCTACTAGTAATGTTTATATAAAACATGTTATAAGAAATATTTTAAGACAAAAAACGTTGTGTGAAAACATTTACAAGAAAAGTTTAATGAAAGATGTTTTTATGTTTTGTGAGATTTGTTTGGACTTATTGAGCATTTATAAGTTTCTTCATACTTTAGGCAGTCATACAAAAGACCAATAAAACTAGTTAACAAGTTTGATGTTGTGGTGACAAATGCAATGATTGGGTATAGATACCACTACAAAAGTTTTATGATGTTTTGAGAAAAAGTTTTCACTCTTTAAATATTATTTTAAAAAAAATTTTCAAAAAGTAAAATTTTAAGGAAATGTTTTTGAAATAATGTTTTATGAAAAACATTTTAAAAGTTGCAACAGATTTTAAAAGAGTTTTAAAAGGATTTATAAATGTAAATAGTTCTTAATAAGTTTAAGAAATTATTTTGAATAATTTTAAAGTCAAGCATTAAGCTATGTCTCAACTTCTATTGAAATGGAAGTCGTAACTGATTTAAAGTATGTTTAAGAAAAAAATTTGTTTAGTATTTTCTTACTAAAGTAAGTAAAATTAAAATTTAAGAAAAGATATTTAACAAAATTAAGTAACAGCCCGACAAGGCAAAGCATTACACGATATTATTAGTTTGTGGTTTTTTTTTTTTTTTTTTTTTGTGGACTATGTGAGCTTGTGAACTTGTATTTGGGTTATGTAAGCTTCAACATACTTAGCTTGCAGACTAACTTTATCTTGTGAATTTAGACTATATAATCCTAATTTATAATCGACATGTTTCTATATTGTATGCTAGTAGATATGATGTGACTTTCAACTATATAGTGGCTATTTTTAAATATTTCAATAATATTACTGTCAAATAGGCTTTTCAAAGGAAAAAAATAGAGAAAAACAATAGTATTTCTTTTACCATTAGAGTGAAAGTTATAAATACAAGTGTTTTTAGATTTGTTTAAGCTCATTTTTATAATATCAAAAATGATAAAAATGTCATTTCCAACTATATAAATAACTAAAACATTTTTTGATAGATGTAAGGATATTTTTGGCATGTAAATAAAATTAATGGTCAACTAACATAGATGATCTCTCTGTAATTTTTTGAACAATCAAGATAGAAACATAATTACTTTCGGTCTAAGTGTATCTCTATTATTTTAATAAAACACGATGAGTATTAGTATAATTTATCCTAAATTACTTTTTAGATAGGTTTATTTTTATTTTGCCATGTTATCCTATTTAAAGCCACAACGTGTTAATTACGTAAAAAATAAACAATTATAACCATAGGGTCGATAGGGTTGTAGGTAGTGGTCTCAACCACATAGTTTCAACCGCAAACAAAGTAAAACTCTTATAAGTTGTAGTATAAAGTAAAAATTTGCTATAATGTAAGGCTCTCATATGATATGGTGTATAATTGAAACTTTGTAGTTTCAACTCTTTTTTCAAAAACCATATGAAGCTTTATTTTTTAGAAAAGGATAGCTAAGAGTATCTTAAATGTAATGCTATAGTGATGTGTTGATGTCAAATTTTGGCATTTAAAACTATAAAAAAAACACTTAAAGACATTATCATCTTTGATGTCAAATTTGCTATAGGGCTAATAACTTTCTAATCTTTAGCATTTAGGTTCCCATTTTTAGAATATGAACATTAGGTTCTTAAACTCTTCTTCTATTAGCACTTAGGTCCCTCTTTTAAGAATTTAGACGATTAGGTCTCCAAACTCTCAAACTATTTGCCTTAAATTTGGATACTCAGGTAGGCAAACTTAGGTAGGCAAACTCTTAATTTATTGGCACCATTAACCCTCATTTTAAGAATTTGGACATTGAAATCTCAAAATCTTAATTTGTTGTTACCGTTAGTCCCCTTTATGTTTTTTGCTGTTAAATGCTATACAAAATAACATTTGAAAAAATTATATTTTTTGGACCTAAAGAACCATAAAGCCTCAAAATATTATCATCTTGTATAGCATTTAAATGTAAAAAACATGATGGGGACTAAAGGTAACAACAAATTAAGATTTTGGGATTTCAAT